>JARFOD010121416.1:0-14489 GCA_031763545.1 Mopalia muscosa | reverse complement strand
TTTTTTTATCAAGTATTGATATATTTACATTATACTTAAATGACAAGGAAATGATATGGTTTAACAGATAAGAACAGGCCAGTAGTTCCATATAGCAATGCTAAAACCAAACTGGTTGTTTTGTAAGAATCTGAACAAGGTAGGCCTATCCCTCTTCACACATGCATTTCTTTCATCGCTGAGAACGATAGAGTTCCACGTTACCCATTAATATCCAATCAGGCGTAATCGGACTTGCGTTTGTCTCTCAGATGACTAAGTCTCAGGTTGAGGAACTCTAAAGGTATGATCTTGTGCAGTCATTCATTAAACTCTCAAATAAAAATGTACCAATCAAAGAGAGACTGCAATGCAAACGGTACTACCTGGATCGGTTCAGACATAAAGCAGAGCGCGGATCAGCAGGTATCCCAACTGACGAATCCCGTTTTATCTATTACGTTCAATCTTGCATATATGTAGACAATATCAATCTTACGGAATTTAACAGGATTTTATAAAACATCCATTCATGTTAGTCCAAACACCAGAGAACCATGCATTGGTGTTGTTTGGTTTATATCATCAGCTGAACATTAGGCACCTTTGACTGGACATTCTCATGGAGCACGGTGAAGACGTTGTGCACGATTTTAGTCCGATTTTTGTTTACTAAACACGTGACGGAGTTAACGGAGAAATTATTTTTACTTGAGGTACTTAACGAAAGTTCACGAAATTACCAGTCAAACAGAATTGAAGACAATGCCTTCACTGTGCTCAATGAAAACCTCCAGCTGAATGTGCCCACAGTTGAATAAATCTGTCATCGGTTAAAAGTCGTCTTTCGACCGGTAGTAGGGAGGTAAGTTTTCTGGCGATTTTGAACATTCTGTTATGTTATCATTTTGGTACGGCGTAAATAAAATTCAAGAGTGGACAACAGAGAGGCCGTACCATGCAGTGACATAAAATGCGATTGTTTTACCAGAAAAGCAATCACATTTAATTCATCAAATATATACTGTAAAGTTCATACAGCTTTTGCAGTTTTTGCAAAAACGATATGATCCAGCTGTCGTACAGTTGCTTTTCTGATATGTTCTTAACAAAATATTTCAAATATTAAATCGAATCCAATACCTTTGTGTTTAAATATTTACAAATAAATGAATTTGCGGTTGATTTGCTGAACGCTTTAGCACGTTACGGTTTTCGGCAGGGATTGGTGATAACAGGGTCTTCTCAAAATCAGTTGAGAATATTCACAATCAGGGCATTGTCCTTATAACTGAAAGACTGAAATAGCAGAGTACTAAATCTTTGTATTTGGAAATATTAATTCAGCACACTGACAGAAGAAGGAAAATTTCCAATGATTGTATGCTTCTTTGCCAATTTGAATAACTCCAGTGATGTTGAACAGACCTACAATAACATTGATTTAACTTCCAGCCAAGTAGATTGAATCTCTGATTACTTGATACAGAGGGATGTTCTAGCACTTATACGGGAATCGGAACAGGAGTGTTCATGCAAAAATTGATTTGGCTGCACCCTTTACAGCCGACACATTGTTCTTTAACATGACATTAAAAGACTATAATTTTATATTTGGTGGGTGTGTTGATTATGAGGGTTTTTTTTTTATTAATTTGTTATATGCATAGTATTGAAAGTCAAATATTTTTTTCATTTTCTTGTTATTTGTTGTTGTGGTTGATGAAAGAATTGATTTCCTACTGGTCTGAGACGCCAGGTGTGAATGAAATATTATTGGACAGTCGATCATGTAAGATATGATTTCAGCTGTAGTCTGAGGTTTAGGTTACTAGGTTTATGACTAAGGTTAGATTTAGGGTAAGTTTAGAGTTTAAATAAATATAAACCCTTAAACTCTAAACTAACACTAAATCTAGCCAAAAAACCAAGTTACCGAATAACCTGCCACTAACGTTGACATTATATCTCACATGGTCGACTGTCCAATGTAATATCAGCACATTATGGTTTAATGTTTGTTTTTTTGATGTGTTAAACCGTACTCAAGTTTATTGGCATCTTTGCATATCGTGAGTTCTTTTCTGGGTAATTAAGTGTAAACGCTTGTACAGAACTAATAACTCGCGTTATGGCGGAGATACCAATACACTTTAGTCGGCCAACGGTTTCACACAGCAACAAAACAAACATTAAACAATAATGTGCTAATATTACATTTTTACGGTAAGCTGTAAGAACTTGATAGGTTTGCATGTAGGTATATTTATTCAAAGAGGTTAGAGTACCCCAGTAGATCTTTTTTAAAGCTTAACAAGTACCATTGTTATTTCTAGTCTCTGATCTAGCTTGATACATTTAGCTCAGCGATGATTTGTTTAATAGTGCCAAGTGAATCAATCAGTCGTCAACGTATATGTTTATTGTAGTTGATTGTAGTTACATTCTGTTTGATGAATCAGGTCAAGTGTCAATCGCGAACCCTGGAGACCACAGGGGAAGCTTTTCCTGGATTATCTTTCATTAAGCGCCGTTTGTGAAGCTAATCAGTTGTTTATGGCGGCAGACAGTCTAATCTTAATCCAGAGTGGTCGTCTACTACAGGGGTGTATTAAATTCCTTGGGCTGTTATACATTGTAGATTGGCTGGAAATCAATTTTCCACAATGTTGTAAGTGGGTTGACTCCTGGGTTAATCTTCAATTGAAGAAGCTATCTCCCGTATAAAGTATCACTAAAAAAGTGTTTCTGATATAATCAAGAGCTGACAACTGGCAACAATTTTGTTTTTGATCCTTAAGTCATACATTCTTGAAGTCGTATGTCGTGTAGCGGTGAGCGATCAAACAGATAAAGACGTCAGTACTTTATGATTTACTCGAGATAATCTTATTATTCAGTGGCTGGACCATAAGAGAAACAACTCTTTAGGAATTATCAGTTCAACACACTGACAGAACAAGTTTGAGTTGCACTGATTGTAGGCTTCCTGGCCAATTTGAATAACTCCCATGGTGAAGAACTGACCTACATACGATTGATTTTTAACTTCCAGCCAAGTAGATTGAATTCATGATCACTTTATAGGGATGGATGTAGAAGTACAAAGACGGGAATTGGAAGCACGGTGTTTATTGGACACAGTATTTGGACTACACGCTCTACATTGCCACATAGTAATTTAGTCTGATTTAAAAAAGGAATTTGACGAATGTGTAAAATAATTATGTGAGCATTTGGAACTACCTTACGCGTGCTACGAAGAAGGAATACCAAGTAGGCTTGTCTAGTAATTTTTAAAAGATTTTTAGCCGTTGTATTTACCGCCAAATGTTTTTCTACTGTCTTGCAATTCTTTGTTATCGTTTATAACAGATGGGGTGTCCTCCACCCATTGGTCTGGCATGGGTTTTATTTAACACAGAAACTGCCGAATCAGACTTTGGTGTTTTGTTTAGCTTCTTTCACAATGTTTTAATCCGCGATCTGCTGGGGCTTCACGTATATTGATATTTTGACAGTTTGTTTTATGATTTAATCGTGGATTATTGTTTGTGGCGGACAGAA
The DNA here is from genome assembly GCA_031763545.1 of Mopalia muscosa. Taxonomy (NCBI): domain Eukaryota; kingdom Metazoa; phylum Mollusca; class Polyplacophora; order Chitonida; family Mopaliidae; genus Mopalia; species Mopalia muscosa. The sequence goes on along the minus strand of JARFOD010121416.1, from coordinate 10,943 downwards.
GTCTCCACGAGAATCTGTGTGATTTGGAGTTTTTGTGCCAGATTCATTTTTAAGGCCAATCTTTTAGCATGAGAGTAAAATTACTCTCTCCATTTCCAACGATTTATTGAACAAATAACAAAACAAAACAATCCTTTGAACTACTACTTAACTCGATAAGGAAAACATGGATTTAACCAAATTTGACATTCAAGCTACGTTTCTTTTTGAAAATTAGTAAAGTAAATGGTGTGCGCAGCTGTAAGCAGGTCATAGAAATCAGCATTGTACTCATGAACAAATCAAGACCCGGAAGAGTTCTGTCCCTTGAATATTTTAATCCATCTAATATCATTACTGGTGGAGAAAACTATTCAGTTTTATGTTTCTTTTCTTTTTTTATTGATAGATACTATACTATACATAATTCGTGCATTTGAAGTAATTTCGTTTGTTTCCTTACAAATCGCGCAGATAGCGTTTAACATGTGTTGTTGTTGTTGCGAGTTGACAGCTTTTATTCCGATAAGGATGTGAAATAAAATTGAAAAACAAAACATCTGAGGCGGGCAAACTATTTCAACGAGCCTTCTTTATCATGGAAATTACTCATTTTGCTTTCAGAAAGGCGAGACAATCAAATAAAAATCTAGTCCTATACATTTTGCATGTAACCAAAACAAGGCTTGGCACCGGTAGTCGAAACCAAAGAGAGTCCTTCGTAAGACTTCGGTTCCCTATTGGATGCATCGAGAACATAAATTGTTTCCGGAGCAAAACAAATATATAATATCGTTTTTTATTTCACCAAAGCAGTATGTTGTCCTTCATTCTGCTTGTCTATTGTTTTGCCTCCTGTAAGGTGATCATGCCACGCGTAATTGAAGGTATTTCATCAATTGCTAAGGTTAAACCTTGGTCCTTTTCATTACCTTTTGTTGCGGATATTTTGGGTATCACCAATCCTATTTCTCAACCCATAACAGGTAACCAAAAATAGCGACTATGAAAATCTGGTATTCAAAATATTCTGATTCGCAGCAATATATACCCGGAGTACAAGCGGAAAAGAGCGAGACTTACGTTCAGAAGCTTCACATTTAGGCCTACAGTTTGCATGGTTGATTTTACGTAGGTACTAGCATGTTGTTGGTGGGAGCTTCATATTGCCCTGGGGCTCTCAGAGCTAAAGGAGAACAAAAAGACGATCTGTTTGTGGTGTCTGTATTGCATCCTAGTCTTGTCCTTTTTTGAATAGGCCTACATGTCTTTGTTTGTTGTCAGTGGTGTCGTGAGTGGTTTTTCTTCACCCATTAAGCTGACACGCCGTCATAGAAGTGAACTAATATTGAATACGACGTTAAACCCCAAACAAAAAAAAAGTATGCACTTCAATTGACCAATATATTTAGAACTGTATTTCATGTATTTCTTGAAATAGGAATTCCGTTGAGCCCCTCGCCATTGTAAAGCGATACAATGTTGATTGTATCACAGGATCTAGTGTCACAGTTCACTGAACTCTTCAAACTTTGTCAAAAAAGAGGCGAAATTATCTCAATCCGAACTGCAGCATGACGCCTTGGTAGACGAATTTGTCGACCTGTAACAAAGAAATTCAATATTCACTACGTTTGATTAGTTGATCAGTCACAGGGGTCAGACCGACACACACACTGGATGCCTACTAGACAAAGTGTGAAGCCTGATAGAGTGCAGCCCGATTGTCAGAGTTACTGGATGCTTTACTACGTCACGATTGTCGGGAGATATCCATGATGGCAGGGACTTCTCAGACAGGTTAACTCCGTGGTTTAGAATCTATACCTCCAGGGAATAGTGCACTGAACAACACCATTATCATCAAAGACCAATGGCATAAATTGGAAATCCGGATCTAATAGTCTGTGGCAGTATGCCTTTCTACAGCTTTCCTTTTCTCATTAATTATATCAAATGGCATCAAAAACGTCTTGGGTTTCTCTCTTAGTCGTGGGAAATTCATAGCACAGATTATTCTATAAAAAGAAAACCACATTATTTAGAATTAATAAACCAATTAAGCGTTCAATTATTTACATTTATAATAGTTATCAAAAATGTATTTATTAACAATACACTTTAATGACAAATAATTATTTTTTGTATCAAATATGAACATGTCACTGTTTAGTATTAACATGTTACCGTGATTAAGATCTTGATCCCATTAAATCAACCTAAAAATTGTTACCACTTGGATAAAAAGTTAGGTATTCAAACTATGTTGATGACAAAATAATTCGAAATTCCAATAACGAAAGGTTAATTTTGTTTTCTGAAAGTTGTCCATTGTTATCGATCTAATCAAAATTTGTAATCAAGCAAACACAGTGTACTAGCCCAAGGGGTAGTCTTCTAGTCTAGTTTTGTCAGTTGACATTTACCTCATTTTACTATATTTGTTTCACCACATTCACAAATATGTAATCCTGAGTATCAAAGCTATACATGGCTCACATATACAACTGGTGTTTTGACAATCGACCAAAGAGTCCAGCAACATTTTATAACAAACCTGTTGTTTTAGAATGGATTCGAACTTGATAGCATTATAATTATACAATTTATGATAGTATTATTCACGCCACAAAAATCGCTCCAAGCAACTCATCAATCGTCCGATAATCGTAATTCGATTTCCGGTCCTCTCTTTGATCACAAAGTCTCAGCGTGACAAACACAAATAGTCTGATCGTGTGCAGTCGTTCACTAATCTCAAATAAATATATAATAATTATACAGACTGAACGACAAAGGTGCTACCTGGATCGTCCCTACCATAAAGTAGAGCGCGCCTCAGCAGGTCTCTGATTTGTCCTGACGAATAGATAGATATCTGTCTATTAAGCTAAATTGTGTTCTTCTGTCTACCTTGCGATGTAACAGAAGTTAACATATTCTAACTTCGAACGTGTTATCTCCAACACCACATGACCTTGCTGGCTTAGCATCTGCTGAAGTCAACTCAATGTACTGCTTAAAGGTTTCAAGTCGCCTTTGAACTAAAAATTCAAGGAGGATTTTCGGGTGATTGTGGACATCGCGTATTGATTTTATCTTGTTGTTTTCTTCCTGGTTGTCCACAAATTCCTCATAAGTGAAATCAAACTGAGTACGACGCTAATGGAAAACCAGGAAAGCTGTAGGCCTACCCTGTAATGTAATACAACACAACTACTATATCAGGAACGCAAACATACATGCCAGTATTTATGATCGAGAAAAGCGTTTCTTCTGGACGCTCTAATAACCCATACCGCGTGAATATTAAACAGTTTGTATGTGTCTCTACCAACTATGTACCGGACAGGATACAGCACTCAATTTGCAATTATTCCAAATGTCTTCATGTCCTTGAACGATTAATACGTACGCAATTCTAAAAGATCATAACTCATACTGATAATGGAACATACATAACTTATATGAAAGGCTTACTTTAGCAAAGACTAACCATTATTTAACCAAGTGAGGAATGAGCGTTATGCGTCTACACTTTTCAAATGAGCACACTTCGTTGACAATAAAATTCTAAAATTTTAATGGATTTTTAACGAACTTTCATTCCCTTCGCATCCTCTGCTTTTTGCAAGATGTGCTGATCTGATCACTCAGCCAGTCAAGCAATTATCCAATCAACTAAACAGTCAAACATTGAGTCAGTCTAGCAACCAACCAACCAACCCATCAGTCAGTCAAACAGTTAATATACATTAATGGTTTACAATAATTTCAATATGAAAGCCAGATTTGAGCATCAGTCCCCTGTGCAGTGTGAAATATACCAACTGAGTTAGGGATGCGGCGCCATCAGTCTTCCTTATTCCAGCAGTTTTTTTTCTCAAATATGTTTTGTACGAAGTTATTGAACTTGAGGTTAACACGATGATAATAGTTATCGCTTTGTAATTAAACCTAGCCTTGTGTACCCTGAAGTGTTTTAAGCCTTTCTGGCTTCATTTGCGACACACAGCAGTTTTAATCCTGTACTTTGATTAATAGGGTATATTTAGCTGGTGACGTATTGTCGTTCACAGCGAGATATGCCTTAGGTAATATCAGATATTAATGATGACATTCGCTCTGGGCTCTATGAGAAACCCAAGGTCACTCTGACATGTGGCTTGTAGTCGTCTTTAACAAACGGGCCTGGCGGGGTAAAGCCTCTTGGGACAATAATGCTTTGTTGAAATTTCGCTGTCAGTCTTTCTTCACTCTGCTATCAAGTTACCGGTACGAACTATTCCACGCCAATAAGGCTTTGGGATGTGGTGTGATTAAATTGCGGCTACATTATAATCCACTTAGAGTATCAATATTGATGACCGAAAGCGTGCACGTTCTACTAGTTTTGGCGAACAAGTGACGTATTTGGACTTATACTTCAATAATCCGCGTGATAGACCGAGTGCTCTCTTAGATCATGTGAAGTGTATAAATGATATACTGTCAAGTAATTAAGGATTATTACCAAACTAATGCAAACAAACGGATTCAGAAATTGAATCACCAGTAACTCGATAAAGCTGATGTGGCAGAGGCATGAACTCGAGACATGCGATTTGATAAGCAGGCCAGTTATGTGACCCGAACACTTATCATTTTACGAGATAATATTTCACAATCGTACATAATTTGCTGTAGGAAATTTTGCCTGCCAACAGAGCCAAAAATACTTTTTTTTACTGAGTGGTGGGGATTGTGGTGGAGGGGGTGGGGATTGTGGTGGATGGGGGGGGGGAGGGGGGGAGACGGGCCAAATTCTTCATCGCAAGATGATGGTCCCTCCCTCGGTCATTTGACGGTTTACACGGACGGATGAACAGCTGATCTGAAAATTAAAGCTTTTCATCTTTGAGATAGCTTGCTCTTTGCTCGGTTGTATTTCAGCCGCGCTATATACAAATATACAGACAAAAATTAGTTGTATTATAATGGAACAATAACTTACCAATAAAATGTTCAAGATTGTTTTTTATTTGTATTTATTTCTTCACTTTATAGGGGTTTTGTGGAAAGATTAAATCGCAGTGTTTTTTCATTGCTACCTGATCTAGTTCTCTTTTTAAATCGTACGTGTGTCGTGGCGAATCATGTGGATTTAAATGTATAAGGCACACATAAGTGTGGGTTTATAATCTATACATTACGTATATGTATTCTCTAAAGTGTACAACAATAATACAGAAATATCAAAAACAAATCAGCAGATATCCATTAAATAGAAACATCAGGTCCGAATCAAAGTTGGCTATATATTAAATAATCAGTTTTATTTTAGTTTTATTTTAGGTAAAATATCCCCAATATATCAAGATATATGGGTCACTTATTCAGGGCCCCTTCATATTTGTTGTAGATCCTCAAAACAAAGCATCCCTGGGACTCGATGCGTTGTTGCCCCTTGTGCAAATCATCTTATGGATAGTTGACTTTTTTTGTTGTCAGTGCATTTGAGATGTTGCGGGTCTTTGGATTAAACAGATAATCAATAGTTCTGCTTTATCTATAAAGCAAGATTAAGCAAACTTGTCCACTTATACCGCCAAATTTTAATTATTCTTTATTTAAGGCTACGCCAAATCTTTCTACTACAGATAAGTAGACTTGGTAAAATAGTTAAATTATAGTATATATAATTATATCGTTTTACCCGAAGGAATGCAATATTTAAAATGATACGACTGTATTCATTCTCTTCCATAACTTTTCACTCACAACTTATAAGGAATGTGTATTACCATATACTGCAACCTGATAAGTCCCCACTAGAATCATTACTCATCTCCTCTATTTAGCTAGCAAAACATTTGACAATTATTTTTGAGATAGTCTACTGCCAGGTCGCCATTGAACAGCAACAGGGACTTTCAGAGCTAAGTGGCACCATTAAGCAAATCTGCTTGTGACGGCTTTGTATTACTGTATTATATCATGTGATTGTCCTGTCGTTGTATGTTGTCAGTGGTGCCGAGTTTGGTTTCCATTAGGCTGGTACGCCGTCAAATGAGTGAAATAGCCTTGAGTGTCGCACTAAACTCCAATAACACAAGCAAACTGTCTTCGTCTTTTCTGTACACGTGGGCATATCCGTGAGGGTCAATATATTTACACAGCTCAGGAAAAGTCTTTTCTGGCTTTCTATTGCTGGTACTAGTTCATCGTACAGAACATATCTAGGCCATGTGTATATAATCGTTTTTCCCTTGTACAGCTTTTTTTTCCAATTTTATTAATTATAGATCTCGAGTGACCGCTTTAACATGCTTAAGATCTATTGATAACAGCGATGTTGTACTTCAATGTCGGGCCGCCTCTCATACAAATTTGCTCTCACAATGGTTTTACAAGAAAAGAATTAAATTATCACCTTAATGGTTGAACCGGTATCGAACTACTAATCTATACTATAATTGAGGATTGACAAAGATGGTATGGTGTTAAGGGTGTGCTTCAATTTTCTTTGCTCCAATAATCGGACAAATATTGGATGATCATTTTCCTTTAAAACTTATACGAAGGAGCGACAGTAATTAGGTTGGCGATTTTACACGGCCATGAGGTCTGAATGAGCTTTCTATTATTTTATATATAGTAGTGAGGAAAATCGGTTTAATATTGATATAAACATCGCCTGTCCTTACCTGGACCCAAGGTCTAAAGTTACAATACCTTTCGTTATGAAACTGTAGTCATATTCACCGTCGACTGTAGTTATGTCATGCGTTGGTTTGGATTCACCAATATATTAACGTTCCTCCGGTCACTGTCCAGATGGCTCCAATCCGTTTCATAAGTAATCCCACAAGTGCCTACCTTGTCGACCAAATCCATTACACTATAGATCTATAAATTTGTTGTTTTTGCCAATTGCCGCCTCTACAAAGACAATCAATCGAGTAAATACATATAAAAATAACTGGATGTAGACGAGTAATGCGAGGATTGGGGAATTCAGAGATGGCATCATTTTTTTTTTTTTTTCATTTGTTTCTTGATAAGCCATTTCTTTAACATTGATAGAATATTGGGCTGTCTACGCGATGTATATAATTTAACCGACTATAGACCACCGAATTCGGTCAAGTTGCCTTTGATAAAGAAATGTAAATCTAATTAGGTGAATATATATTTTAGACAGCTAATTTGAAACGCGCCGAGAAAGGAATGCGTGAATAACAGACGTCTAGACTTAAAAATAAGAAAAATACAATTCGTCCACTTCCTTTTTCCAAGCAAAAAAAATATCAGAATATTAAAATTGGCAATACATCACTTTACACGGTAGCAGTTCGGAGAATATCGATTGGGTGTTTTGATCCAGTTTTCACCCAGCAAACTGATCAGTATTTGGGATTCAATCCGGCTTGTTTGCCCTCTTATTCATACAAACATTATTATTGATATTTCATTAAAAGCTAATTTGTTATTTGTTTATTTAATAGATGTCAGGGCAATGTGATTTAGTATCTGCATTGTACAGTTGTTTTTGTCGTGAGTTGTTTTGGTTTAATGACGTTTTAACCCCAAAATCATAATCAATATTTGGAATTGAAACCCGTTTGTCTGACGCCAGGTGCATACAAAAGTTAGTATTGATATTTTATTAAAAGACAATTCATTATTTATATATCAGATCTACATGATTTAATATCTCCGCTGTACATATCGAATATGGCTTTGCAGTTGAGTGACTTATTAAGTGATTTATTTGTTTTGTTTCTTCGTTAGTTTGCTATTCACTTTGATTTCTTTCTTGTTTGTTTTGATTACTTATTTATTTACATACTGACTTTACTCAAACAATTATTTACCCAATGGTAATATATCGCTAGTAGATGTCTTAATTGAAAAATTGAAAGATGAAAACTTGGCTGGACCCGGAAAACTTGACCTCCTTCATGTCGACTTTAAATGTAGCATCCACGGAAATGTTGTTGTGGAGTACTAACACTCATAAAACATGAAATTCCCAGGTTCTATCGTATTTCTATAACTTTCTATCTAATTTATATCATTAAATGTCCGCCGATTTGGTATCTATGTCTTTCCAGATACGCGATGCTATTCACCAATCGCAATATCCGATTTGCCCGGCTCACCACCGATGGCCAGTGATCACGACAACCATGAAAATCATAAATATTAAAAACTATTATAAAACGTAAGACATGACGACTGATATGGATGTACAACTTCTGAATATAATTGGGTAGCGACGTTTCGATCTCGATGCCGTATCAAGCTTGATAACGGTCTTAGCGTCACCAGCTTGTAAATGCCACTCAAACAAGATATTATAAAACGTGTTTTATAACTAAAATAATGTACAATATACTTATTTAACTTTTGCCTGAAACGTTCTATTAGATGGCCTTGAATGTTTGGAAAGTCAATATAAGACACCTTGTTGCGTACCATGTCATTTATAACAAGACGACTATTATAACGTAAAGAATTGCTCAAGCGTTTAAGTTAAACCGTACTAACTCATCATCGACATCAACATATCCGTTCTACATACACTCTTCAAAAAAAGAAACGCAAAAAAGAATTTTCAGAGTTAACATATATGTTATTCAAATGAATTGAAATCACAATGTCATCAATGTACATATATGAAATTCGGCTCAATGACACATTGGTGTATGGAACACCGGCCTCTAAATTATCTTCAGAATCCATATTTCCGTTGTTGTTGGCTTATTGTTCTGTGTTCTGTATAGTACCTTGTTCTCACTCTAAAATAGCTCTGTATAGACAGCCTATAGAAACAATAACATGATACAAAATTTGGAATCAGATGGAAATAAAATCCCTTATAAAATTGTAGGAACATTTGTCAACGTACTCGGGTTTCCCATCGGTATGTTGTGCTTATATCTATACATTTCAACAAGTACTTGCCTTTGGTGTTCTTGCTTAAGTTCGTTAAAATGTACAGTCTTGTTATCTAACAGAAGCTCATTCTGAGTAAAGGAACAAATGATTTGTAGGTAGAAAATTCGCTTAATTGACAATTATTTCTTAATATGAATCAGCCTGGATAATGATCCTCGTATTTGCCTAATAGACAATAATCGAAGATGATTTGTTAAAACTAATGAGATACTTAGTCAGATGGTTGGGCTCCAATTCAAATGCCTCCAGAACTGATTAGCAATGACTGTTTTTCTGGCACAACTTAAATCCATAATTACTGGAATCTATCAGTCTGCGGTTAACCGACGTCAGAGCCAATAAAACCAGCCCTCGTGGTACCTATGGAAACAGAACAATGATGTTTCCTATGACTTTGCTACTTTCACGTTTTTTCGGCGATATTATTTTAAATAGAACTCGTTTTAATAGCTTGCCCGTCTTAGCCAGTATATCAGCGACCGATTTAATACAATGTTTTAAGAAGACATCATTTAAATTTCGTGTCTTTTTATTTTATTGACATTCCCTGAATCACATGCCGTGCGAAAAAAAAAAACAAGTGAATTAGTTTTATGGTGTTGGTCCACCTATCAGCGTGGCACTGGAGCTGGTTAAGACTAACAAATAAACATTTAAGTACATTACATTCAGTAAGGAATTGGTGAATCGAAATCCAGCTATATGACAAGATTATTGTCCCTAAAAGAAACGAAGAATGTTAATGTGGTTGTTCTTTCATGCGGTTAATTATTTGTTATAACGGTACTGAATTTAGCTATATTTTTAAAACACTTATCAGCCTTATTTTCTATATGTAAAATAACAGTTCGACAAGCCATTGAACGAAACGGATAATGTTTTAAAGACTGATCGAAATATAATGGCTTTGTTTTAATTTCAATTTTGCGGATCAAAATATTACATTTATTGCCCACGACGGAAAAGACTCAACTACCAATTCGTAAATGTTAAGTTTTCGAACGCAGGACTACGACTTTAGATAAGTGATTACTTCACATTGTTTTGGTTTTTGCGCTAATGACAAGAACACAGTTTCTTCAAACAAGAACACATTTTATCTTAGATTAATTTTGCCACCGTAAACGAACAAATAGCATAATTAAGTAAGGTGACATCTCCACAAAGTATTGAGTGATAAAGAGGCCGAAGAATGTTTTCTGAAAATTAAATTCGTAAATGGCCAAATTATTGTGCGGAGGAAAAAAGTTTTAGTTTAAAAAAAGTAAGATTCTTTATGATCAAATTTGCTTGAGCAGCATGTTACTTATTATGCCCTTTGGATTTGCGTTTGTTTCAAACGTTTTTTTATGTAGAAATATCAAAGCTGACACATTTGTGGTAAGTTGGATTTGTTTACAAGGAAAATGTTAGTTGAACACCCCGCTGTCCTCGAGACGATCACCCGATGAAGGTAAAGATTCCATCGAGCAACGTATGGTTTGTACGGAATATAGGTGTCGTATTTTAATAATATACAGATGTTTTGGATTTCCAACGTGGTAAAGTCCAATCACTTGACTATTCAAGTGGGTTTTTCGATTTCTGATCCATCTAAAATCAATCATTATTTTTTGTCCGCCAATCTACCATTCCGGAATCAGGTTATTATTTTGAGGTTAACCGAGGTTAGAACCAATCGAATCAATACCCTTGTCTCCAATGGATACAGAAACCAATCTGGTTCAAATTGCTCTTCTTTTTACTGATCCTATTAAAATTCCCAATTGAAATTCTGTGTTATTTAAGACATTTATCTACCCACTCTGAACTAACTGATCATCAAATCTATCAAAACTGCATACAACCAATAAATAGAGAAATGAAAATTTATCGGATACATTATATGGCATCCGGTATTATTGTGTTTTAAACCAAAGCCATTTATAGCCAACAATACAAGTTCAATACCATTTAGCGCGACATTTAACAGACCGGTTAGAAGAACTAGAGTATTGATTCACATACATTTTGGTTCTTTC
>JARFOD010121405.1:0-14491 GCA_031763545.1 Mopalia muscosa | reverse complement strand
GAACACCAGGGCAACAGAAAGCAACCTCTTTTCTCGCCTCTTACGATCGAACGAGGAAGCCGAGGGAGTATTCTGCATGGCCATGGCCCACCCGCTCCCTCACGGGACCAACTGAGACACTCACACATACACTTGAATATCATACACCTTAATAGTGACAACTGTAGGGCCTACCAGCTTTGGCTGGTTTGGAACGAATATATATATATTTTGAATAAATATATATATGGTCTTCTAAGGCCGCTGAAGCTACAAAAATGTACCAACAACAACAACAGTGAAGCAGGAATATTCTCTGGACAAATTTAGTTTTAAGTTACAAACAAGATTTTCACCTACCGAAATTTGACCAAGAATGTAAGTTCTTGACAGATTACACGCTCAACTGTGCATGAATTATGCGTCAAAATACTATGGTTCTTGCCTTATTTAACTACAAATAGATTAGTATTCAGCATACTGTATTGTACACCTTGGATCAAAAGTGATTTTATGTGTCAACAAATCTTTACGTACCAAAGAAAGACATAACAGTGCAATCGAAATAATAATTTACCATGTGAATTCAAGTTAATTCTGTGTTTTTCATTTTTAGGGTATGAGATAGACAGTTTCATGCTTTACACATAGTCAACAAGAATGATAATAAGGGGGAAAATGATATAATTGGTTTTAAAAGGATTTACCCAATAAATAATTACTGCTATCAGTACATCTGAATGGCTATATTGTATGGGTGTTAGCTTAACAGTGACAGGTTGTTTGAGGTATAGAGCAACCAGGAGCTTTGATCCTTGAAGGAAGGGTCAGGTGAACAGCTTAGTGACAATACCTTATCCAGATATCAGAGTCTGCCTGCAGCTATCACAGTATGGATTATCCTGTGAAAAGAGAGCCATCCCCCAGTAGCTTATGATAAATTACCCCCTCCCCTCTATTAACCTGAGAATACCCCAGAGGCACCATCATTTAACCCACTCAGCTCCCACATACAGACATAGCCTTTATCAACACAGACGATTCACAACATAATAGAGTGTAGGTAAAACACATAATATATAACATCCGATCATTTTACGATATTGTATTTCTGCAAACCGCCCCTTTCCACAGAAAGAGAAAAACCTATTCAAAATTGGACTGAAAACTTAATGCGATGCTATTCTATGAAAATTCTAGCAGATCCTTTAGTTTGTAAGGGTTTTGTCAAAGACTATTCTTCAGCAGATGTGTATGGGTAATGCGTTCTGTCATCTTTTCTGTAGTCTATTATTCTTGGGTATAGTGAACGATGAGCAAGAATCTATCTCTTTTCAACATCAAAGCTTACATAGTGATTTAAGAACACAACAGATGACAATTCTCTTCCTATCTATTCAATGTTCGTCAGGAGAACGAGTGGAGAATACACAATCCATTAATATTTCAATTGTATCTAGTCAATGAACCCCACTTATAGCCCCTGTTTTGATTCGCTTACACGTATTTCTAGCCCACCAAGACACCTGGACTGCATTCGTTGGATGTATACACCTGTTTTCGTCACATTTATTTCGTTAAGGCTTTCCAGGATTCTATATGTCTTTGCTAATACAAGAGACTAGGTAATGAGTCCACTGGTGTGGGTAGTATTTACAGAGAGTAACCATGCTGTCTTTACTTAGCACTTAAGGAACTTTATCAAACAATAATGACTGTGTTAGTGTCCAATTACAGTTAAACTATAAAAGAAATACCCTTGATCATGGCACTAAAACCAATGAAGTGTTCTAGCCTTGTCATCATTACCTAGCTCTGGAAGAACAATATTTTTGTAACAGAAAACAACAGTTTACATTATCTATGGGTGTCTTAATATGGGATATTAGCCTTGGTAATTGATTGATTGATTGATTGATTGATTAGTTGGTGTTTTACACAGTGCTTAAGGGTATTTCACTGTCATGAATGCCAGTGGTGTATTCCAACAATAATTGACACCAGTACAACCATAAAATGTGGTTATATAAACTGCAGACAAGGTGTAAATTTCATTTCAATGTATTTCGTTAGCATTTGTGTATACATGTAGTTCGCCTGGGGTCATTTTTCACTTGTCTTTGATTAGCCATTGAGCATATTTCATTTGCTTATGGGTAGACAAGGAGTATATTTCATTTGCTAATGGGTAGCAACATAGCATATTTTAATTGCTTAAATGTAGCCCGGGAACATATTTCATATCATTTTGTGTAGCAAGGGAGCATATTTCATTTGCTAATGGGTAGCAACAGAGCATATTTGAACTGCTTATATGTAGCCCGGGAGCATAATTCTATTGTTTATGGGTAGCCAGAGAGTCGATTTCATTTGCTAATGGGTAGCCTGGGAGCATGTTTTAATTGCTTATATGTAGACAAGGGAGTATATTTCATTTGCTTTTGGGTAGCCAGGCAGCATATTTCATTTGCTAATGGGTAGCCTGGAGGCATATTTGTATTGCTTTTGTGTAGCAAGGGAGCATATTTCATTTGCCTATGGGTAGCCTGGGGGCATATCTTAATTGTTATATGTAGCCAGGGAGCATGTTTTATTTGCTTATTGGTAGCCAGAGCCTATTTCATTTGTTTATGGGTAGCCTGCAAGCATTTTTCTATTGCTTATATGTAGCCAGGGAGCATATTTTATTTGCTTATTGGTAGCCAGAGCATATTTCATTTGCTTATGGGTAGCCAGGGAGCATGTTTTATTTGCTTATATGTAGTCAGGGAGCATATTTCATTTGCTTATGGGAACCCTGGGAGAATATTTCTTTTGCTTTAATACCTTTAAGTCAACTTATCAGTAATAAAACATAGCATGGACATATCTATAATTGTTACACCTCCAAAAAACTTACATGTAGTAAACTGAGTGTAGAATGAAATTCATGGATCACAACATATTGATAGTTTGCAACAACTAATAAAATGCATAGACTGTATGCCACCTAACTTAGATATACACATATACATCTATATGAAACTACACTGTCAATGTCAAATTCCATACTTATGGTGTATGATCTGAAAAAAATGTAAATATATACAATAAAGATCAGCGTAATTAAAAAATGAATAGATTGAGAGCGGTTTGGTTACGGAAATAGGGTACAGGAATTACACAATTTTTGTATCAGAATACGGAAATAAAAACTAACTGGTGTCAGAATACTAATGTAGATGTGTGTTGAGAGTGTCACCATTACATGTGTCACAATACATCACCGTAAAGTGGAGGTAATAAAAGTGTCAGTTCTCAATGACATAATTCTCATTAGCAAAACACTAATTACTGATGAGATAATTGAGTATTTGGAGAAGTTTTACTAGAGGAGTTCTTGTTACATTTCTGATTGTTTTATGAGGACATCCTGTAGAACGGAACTGGTTGCCAGGGAAACTATGATAAACAGATGCATCGTATTACTAGGAACCTTCTGAAAAGCGCATTCGACACACTTATAAATTATGACTTATCATCATGGCACAGATCAATTTCAGTAAATGACACCTGACATAGAACATAAATCATGTCAGTTTGCTCCTTGTCTTGACTAAAGCTGCCCTCAAATTGACATACAAATCATAAACAAGTAGCTGTGTTAAGCCCAGCAAGGAATCACATCTCCAGTGCTTATCATACACCAAATGATTTATAACTTTGGCTGTGCTAGATATCTGTTTGACAGTAAGATTAGGGTGGAATTTTAGACATAACATGGCTAGAAACACTTCAATGTATAAGACCTGCATAAACATGCTTTTCACTAACTCCTTGACCAATTTGTGTAAGGAAACTAAACCTCCGGCTATAATTGTAAAACCATACATGTAAAAATACATTTTTTGTCTTTAAATTTTACAACAAATAGTAGTTTTTGTAATACATAAAAAAATTATCTACCTATTTTTGATTATTTATTACATATAAATATATTATAAAAGTACTTGTCAAATGAAAATTCAAATATATGGGTTTTTTGTGTAAACTGACAAAACTAGTTCGAATTCTAAAGTAGATATGTTATGCATGACAGTCCTGGATATTTAGTATCAATTCAATGAATTGTTATCTAAAACAAAGCTTGTGAGAAACTTTTCAACAGTCGTGTTGATAATTTACTTTTATTTTTCTTTCTTTCAAATCATCAACACATACTAAGAAAAGTCTTTCAATCCTAAAATATTACTAGTTGTTTTTTTAAAAATATTTGTTATCTACAGTCTTACAATCACTTGTCATATTGTTTATGGTTGTACCTGAAGACAGCTTTCTACGCCTGTCTTGTTACTTATTTAGCTATTATGTACCCATCAACAAATTGTCAGAAGAAATTAGGAATTATATATCACATAGTGAGGCTTCAGAGCCTAAGGGTAGAAGATTGAAAAGCGAGGCAGTGCAAATCTAGAATTCCTTGAAAAGTGTGCAGCCGCATGAAGTTGAAGGAAATAGAGACTGTCATGTTGTCAAATTACAGATTAGAAAAAAATTAACTCAACACTACATTAGCCTCTTAAATAACAACCATCTCGTTTTTCGACACGTTTAAAATTCCCCCTGTCATTAACATTAGAAACATCAAGGGAGGAAGCACTAGTCATAACACAGCAAAAAAACCTGGAAGAAAAGGAACAAAACAGAAAGATTAAAATATTCATTTGTATTCTAATAAAAATGCTCACCGTTTGCTTAGCCCATGAATCTATGCCCGACAAGCAAAATATCATGCATATTAACAAAGTACAAATTTGCAGTGTAACAAATAAATATCTCTGTGTTGCCCTGTGGCTTAACACAGCAAGCTGCCAGAAACCACTCTTGACTCTAAAATAACATGAAGTTTTATTAATTAAAGTTTAAAGTCATAGTTAACTTAATGTTATTGTACTCACATGGCTGTGTGCCGTTCACTTGGAAATGAAGGCATCAGCCAACAACAAATTATTACAAGAAAAAGGACAAACACATTATAAATGGTGAGCAATATGGCAAATCACAATCAGATAAAGTGTGAAAACTCACAGAGCTAAACACCAGTGAGCCACCCAGGTACATTTGTTATGAATTAATTACTAATGAATACAGCGAGTGAAGCAAGAAAAATGTAAAAACATTACGAAATTTTTAGCAAATATAATATGTGAGTAATGCTCTGAATTGCCATTTAGGTGTGAAGGTTTATACATGTGACCTGGATAAATTGTCTTAAAATTATATATCATGAAATTATGAAACGTAGTATAAACAGGTTCAGACAACCTATTGGTGATGATACTGCAGTGCACATATACCTAATACATTGGAAAGTCAAAACATAATTATCTCCCTTTCCTCTAGGGATATAGAATCTGCTTCCATTGTATCTCAATCTCATGAATGGAAATTGTTTATTTGAAAGTCAGACAGACACATTTTTCATAAAACAACATTCATATTACCATTGGAGAGAATCTGGCACATTATTGGGGGAATGTACGCAGGACTCAAACATAATAGGATTTATCATGTCTTCTGCATAATATTGAGATTTTGGTTAAGTTAAATATCATAATAAGTGAGAAGTATTATATACTTTTTTAAAATAAATAATGAAAATAATGAACAGAACAATAAGTTTTAATTTAAAATATATCAGTAACATTAACGCAAAATTGATTTTAATTAAGTTATTTTCCTAAATTTTATTTCTTATTTTAGGGGATTTAGAGGGACACATTTTACAGGCACCTTTCACATCTTGATCCACTTCGAATGCAGGATGCAAACCCTCCATTTCCAGAGCCATCACCCAAAAATTATAAACAAATAAAAGTGTTACATATGTGATGATGGCCAAAACGCGGTTAAAGTAAAATTAGAGACCAGTACAGAAAAATGGGGCGGCTTGAACAACAGGTGTATAACAAAATATGACACCAAACACAAGTTAACAAAGAAAAAAAAAGTTTTATCCAAACTTTCTGTTTCAAATTTTTCATTACTGTTCATTAAACACTACAGGCTTTAATTGTTCTAATTGCTGAAATGGTTAGGTGTGCCAAATGCAAACTTGGTAACATGACATTTGAATGCCAGCCTGTGACCAGTTGTAGTCACACTAAAAGATCAGATCTTTTCCAGCTGATGTAAGAATTTCTGCAGAAAGATGGTTTATTACAGGACTAAATATTAGACTACATGTCAGTAGCTGTCAGGACCTGCCAACACCTGCTTTATCAGTGGCAGATACAGAACAAAATGTTTGGTAAAAAACATAATAATTTGAATTTATTCTGCATTTTCTAGTACAAAAAAATGTTAACAACATTGTCATATTTGAACAAACTTAAAAATTATTGTGTACTTTTTAATATTACTGAAATTCAATAAGTTACTTTACGGTGTGCTTCTTTACTGCTTTTTAAAAGTGGTTAATTTGCATAATTTTACTCCATTTGTTAGGAGATTTATGTTATAGTTAACCATGGTGGACAAAACCCCACTTGAGCTACTTAACTGTAAACAATCAGGGGAAACATGTCAAAGTTGTGTATTCTCATTATCAACATAACCCTGTCCTTCAGTTTTTGACACATGAAAACAAAAACTGTGAGAAAAATTAAACACTGGTTTGAATGTAACAGGTCCATGTTGTAAGTCATCAGTTTACATTGTGTGCTTACATTGTGTAATGGTAAGTTTGAAAAGTTGTGAAAACTGGGGTTTATACTTTGGGTAAAATGCCATTAAACATAGATCATGCGTTTCTTACAATGTATATTAGCACTGAAAGTATTGCAACTATAGTAGTTAATGAATAATGGTCAAATTCGAAATGAATTAGTCATTTAAGATTAAGTCATTTAAGATTAAGTTGAAATCGGTTTCTGTGTCAACTAGAATCAGCACGAACAATGATTGCACATTTATGCTTAAAGCACTTTAGAAAGATTGTCTTTCTTTGGGGCAGGTACAAATACATACTTTAGATTATTTCACTCATATTAAATTGTGCCAGCCCAATGGTTGAATGAAATTATCCTCTATGTAACTAGCAGCAAACAAAGGCAAGACAGTACAATCACAGTATGCAAAGACAAATCAGATTGGCTTTTTTGTTGCTCTTAAGTCCTAAGAGAAACATTCGATGTTTTCACTGTATGACCGTATAATTCTATGTATGAGATTTCACTCTACTTGACATGGACTAAAAAGCAGAAAATCAGCACCACTGCATGATCATAAGCATGTAGCAGACAAATAATGTTGGCACGAATGAATATTGTATACTGGTTGTATATCCAATGCCATATGCCTGCTGTTTTCAGTCCTAATTTCTCATGAGTTGTTGTTGGTGGTGTAATACTGGGCCATCTCCATTCTATCCAGACAGGCAGAACTAATCCATCTCCCACTGATTGACACAGACCAGGTGCTCTGGGGGCCAGAACTCAACCCTGTATGTGTGTTTGGAGCAGGCCTTGTTGGTACAGGGAGAAACAGGGCAGCAGGAGACATGTAATTAGGGAGTGAGGAGACAGGCAGATGAGTTTAACAGGAGCCCAGTAAACTTACACCACTCTCCCAAACATCTATATCCACTATTAATGGGCATCAATCATCCCACTTAAATAGCTTCTTCACTTCAGCAGGCAGAAAACTTGAGGATTCAAGAGAAATAGACTGATATCATACTTACAGTTTACTTTAGCAGCAAGTTGCATAATAAATAAATCAAAAGTGAATAATTTAAATCTGATAAAACTAAAGTTTACTCCTTACTACAATTGTTGTATCAGGGATTCTAGAGAAAACAGCTTAAAGAAAAGCATGGTCATCTTGAACTGAGTTATCAACGTTGCACAAGAACTCCGAGACAGTTTGTCCACAATTTAGACTGGATTCATGTTGCTAAATACACCAAATACCATTCAAGTGCACTGAATTTGCTTCAAAGAACATTAAACAGTTTAATTAAAACTAAAATTAGGAAAAAATATTTAATTCTCAAGGCAGTTAATTAAAATAAGATACAAGGGATTAATTTTACAAGTCAAAGAGAGCTGTCTGTATATGAAGAAAGTCTTTCCTAAAAGGGGAAAATCTTTCTTGAAATAACAGAAATGTGGTGATTTTTCTCTTTTCCTCTAAAACACAGTTTTCTTTTTATTGCATTATGTTAAGTTTGTACTGCAGATCACCACATTCAGTCATTATGATAAACAATGCCTGTTTGTTTGACAACTGCTCAAGTTTTTTTGTAATGTTGACAAATAAAGGCACGATTAAGAATTAAGATGTCAATAAAGACAAGCATGTTTTATTTTTTGTAACTTCACATTGATGAAAAAGTATGCATGTAATTCAACTGGTTATCACTGTTCTCCTTATTTGATTTCTAATACCCTGCAGATGAATTGGGTTCAGACGAGGCTTACGGCTATTTTACTAACATAACAGAGATGTACTTCAACAATAAAATCAACAATTACAGGATAAGATACACTGTAAGACTTCTCTGAATCTTGAACTAATTAAATACTAAAGGCTATTTCACATGAGTGTCCTTATTTATGTTAAAAAAAATACAGGCAAACTCAAGTCCTGGCATCTTTCAACAAATTTTAAATAGATTGGGACCCTGCACCACGTTTTAATAAATAAAGTGAAAAATTGATATTTTTTATAATCTAATCAACTACATGTATCAAAATATTTTGGAGACTAAAATATCCCAAAAGACAAAATGATATGTGTAATCTAAGAGTAACAACTTTCCTGACCTTCTAAAAGAAGTTGTGTTCTTTCAAAGAGCAGCAAATTGATTACCTACAGGTACCAAAGAATGTACTGACTTAAAATATGTCCCAAAGCTATTCAAGTTTAAGAGAATTTTGGATAACTTGTCAAGAGTTTAGCTATTTTAAATCCAAGAAAACCATTTGTCTTTTCCATGGTCTGACAGGTTAATAAGATGTCAAGAGTTATGACATTCTTAGGAACAGTTCAAGTACAACATTGAGCAACTGTAAATCAACTCCAGCAGAACTTTTGAATACAAAGATTCTCTGTTTTACAAACTCTTTCCCCAAACAGTGAATTGTATTTAAACACAGTGACCTTCATTGGAGAATCTTTTAAAGCAGTCTCATACACAGGTGAAATTGTGTTTCCAATGGTTTCTGTTACATATATATGACACACATATTGTTCCATATAAAAAAAACCCATAAAAATAAAGACTTTATATGCATAAAAATATAAATCTGAAAGTAAGAGACCCTCAGCTTGTTTTAATTGTTAACAATTGCTTACATTGATATCATCTGTCCTAGTATTGCTTGTGTCTCTATATGTCATCAAACCCAATGTTCCTATGGGTCTGTATAGGAGTCACATACTGTCCAAAAGGGTGATGAAGTGTTTGTTTGTTTGATTAGGTTTCAATGCAGTACTTAAGGTTACACCCAAATGACAGCATGTCAGCCCAAGGGGGATGGAATTAAACCACCCTCGACACCATTAGCAACAAGATAAGAGGAATACAGGGTGTAATACAAAGACACCACAAACAGATCAGCTTCATGTTGTCCATTAGCTGTAAAAGCACCAGAGCAACAGGAAGCTACCTCCCAACCCAACGTGGGTGATGATGTGAAAGTGATCGAGACTATTTGTCTTGTTAATAATGTCACAATGGATTAATGTGTGTGATTGCAAAGCGTAACTATTCTGACTGTGATGACATAAGAGAACCACCTTGCAAGGATTACTTGACCTCTGTTGTCATCTTTCCAATACTCTGATTGTCAACAAAACTTCATGTCACTGCATGAATAAAACTTATTTAAAAGTGACCATGTATAAATCAAATTTGAGCTATATAAATAATTTTTCACATAATATATTCATGATTTCATGGAAACTAGGTCTTGTCACTTGTGGAAGAACACTAAAATATTCTTTGGATGATCCTCTATTTAGATCTTGACTTGTTGTTGGGAGTGTAATATTGGAGGCACAACATAAAACTAAGTACACTTCTAGAGTAGAAACAAGACTTAATGCTTACATTGGCAGGATCATATCTATCAGTGGTTTCTCTGAGCAACCAAACTTTGAGAAGCTTTTTTTTTTTTAAGTTTATTTGCGGAAATCGTTTTTCGATGCACCATTGTGTGAATGACAAACATTAGTTTGTACTTATGTTCCCCTACAGAAAAATCTTTAAAGATCCTATAGGATTTTAGAAATCCTATAAGGTGATTTTGAAAATCCATAAAGGATCCAATAGAATAATCCTAAAGGATTTCATGGCCAAATCAATGGTTAAAGGACATATTTTGATACAAGCATGATTTTCTTTCAGCATTGGTACCTGTGAGCATGTTTCAGACATTAAACCATGTAAAATGGATCACAAACAGGTCAGGTCACATGATCCTTGTAATTTTAAGGCTGACAAATTATTCTTTAAATTTATCCCTGTAGACATGATTTCACTGAAACAATGGTTGTATATTTCCATGGTTTTCCCCGGGTGAACATAGATTTGTTTGTTTGTATGATATTATTTCACAGATATGACAACAAATTATTCCTTACCTCATTAGGAAACCTCATTAAAACCACACCCAGAATGCCAAAGCCATATCGTGCGACTACCTCATATGGATTTGTTTGATTGGGGTTTAACGTCGTACTCAAGGGTATTTCACTTATATGATGACATGCCAGCCCAATGGGCGAAGGAAACCACCCTCGACACCGCTGGCAACAAACAAAGACAGGACGGGACAAATACAGGATGACAAGAACAGGACACAATGCAGACACCACAAACAGATCGGCTTCCTGTTCCCCTTTAGCTGTGAGAGCACCAGGGCAACATGAAGCTCCCTCCAACCACCCGCACCTCATATGGAAGACAGGCAGACTCCAACCTGTGGAAAAAAAGGCAGACACACTAACCCATGGGCGGATGAACATAGAGTATACTGTGACAAGGTGGTATAATGTCGAAATTAAGTTGAGCCTAGTTGTCTCATCATAATATAAGTGCATTCCTAGGGTGTACAAACAAAATATAAGGCCAGTACTGGCAAGATCATATCTATGAGATGTTTCTCTAAGCAGCTGGGTAAGAAAATAACTGGCATTTCTGACCACCAAGAGTAAGATAACACAGCATGAAACAAAAACATTTACCAGCACAAGTTTAGCTAACATATAAGACACCTGGGTACAATATATACATATATATCTGATCAGATTATGACAGTTACATTAGTGAAATAAGCAAAATGCCAACAAACAGAAACAGTAGATCTTTGTTTCTCTTTTAAAGATCTGTTTCATCCCTTTGTAAATAGGCAATTTTCATAATGGTTGGAAAAGTTTTCTCTTCTGATTGTTTTCACATAAAATAAGACTTGTGAAAATTGTAGGTTTGTCATTTTTGTGAATTTTCATGAAAGCTTGGTCTCGAATGACTTGCAATGGAGGAAAACAGAACTGAGTGAAATAACATTTGAGTACAGAAAACTATATCAAACCTGTCCAATGCACAGAGAATCCTATCACAAATGAAGTGCATACCTCACATACAAACAAGAGATAAGGCAAAGCTTGGCATGATCATATCTATCAGTTGTTTCTCTGAGCAGCCAAGGAGGAAGTTGGCTGGCATTTCTGGACACTGGGAAATCAGTAACACAGCATGAAACAAAAACATTTGCCACCAAAAGTTTATCTAACAAATAGGATGCCTGGGTATAGCATAGATACATATCTAATCAGAAAATGACAAGAGACATTCATGAAATAAGCAAATACCAAATAGGTAGAAAATGGTACATTTAGACTGCCTTTTATTGTGGACCAGGAAGGACTGCAGATAGAGTTAATTTAATGAGAGTCTGTGTGTTGTGACAAATATCACTCAAGAGTCTAAGGTGAATGACTCCCCACATAAACAAACAAAATAAATATTCTTCGAAGTACAATGCCTGCAGTTTTATCTCACACTGCTCAATTCTTTGCACTTTGCAGAGTTTTTTGTACTTACTAGTTGGTGTTTATTGCCAATCATTTGTGTTGAAAAATATAGCATTTAGGAAGAAGGATAAACAGTTTTATCTACATTATAACAATTTTATTTTTGATGTATTGAATAAGTTTGATTAGTATTTTGTGCCATGCTAAAGGACAACCAGCAAACCCAATTGGTGAAGAAACCCATCCTGGATACATAAAATACAAAATGTCATTCATACAAGATTATCCTCTTGTCAAGGGCAGTATAATTGGAGTAAAAAACAGTTCTTTATTTCTTACAAAAGTATATTACTAATGATTATAGACATCTTCTTTCATTAAGAAGAATTCTGAAATTCTACCAAATGATTCTTGGATGTACATATATTTTTCTATGCCATTCCCCAACACAAAAAGGGTTAAACATCTTCAAGTTCTATTGCAAAAACTCAAGTAATAGTATGAAAATATGCTTTTAGAATAAAAATAACTGAGGTAATGCACAAATTTATCATGGAAAAAAATTGTGGCATTTTATATTTATCAAGTTTTCATATTTTTGACTGTTTTAACGTCGTACTCAAGGGTACATCATTTTAAGAGTTTTTATAGCCTGAAGACAATTTGTATGGATCCAGCACAATATCAATATGGTCGATCTTTTTAGTTGGTCATTGAACACTCTAACAGGGGGTATATTACTACAACATCTCTTCTTAATAGTCTAAGAAAGTTTCTTTTCAATCACTAAGATTCAATAAACTTTCTCATAAAAGGTTCATTTTGGTTGAAACGTACACTCACATGCATCAGAAAGACCATAAAGGGCGTAAAGAATACATTTTGAAATAGCTGATTTCAATCAGTTGAACCATAACAAAATACAAAATTTTGGTCTATCAACAGGGAATGGTAGATTAAGCATCTACTATTACAGCTGGCAACAGGCGTAGTTTAGAGAAAGACAACCTGATACAGTGTGTTTAGGGCCAGTGTAAACCATCAGTCTGTAGCCAACCGCTGGGAACACCTCTTGTGCAAGGCAAAATCCAAACAATATCATCTGGGCCATGAAGGCAACATAAGAACTGCCAATCTATGTTTTAGACAGCCTGTGTGGAGATAAAAGGCCACAGAGAAGGTCAGCCATAGCAGGCACTTGTGGAGGTGCTGACTGTTATCATAGTAGGAAGGGCACTATAAGGCCAAGGAAAAACCCCTCCTTGGCTGATACCCTTACAAGCTAGGGATCAAACCATCTACAGTTACCTTGAAAACATTTTTCTCTCTTATACTTCTGTAATCTACTTACAAACACATGGAGAAAGCATTGCTCAAATCACCAAAACAACAATGCTACACAAAGTTGTGTACAAAACACTTTAGCTTCATGCAGCCGCAAAATAGTAGTTAGGTAAAACCATCAATAGAGATTGAGAGAGCTGTGCAATGGCTGGAATTTGTTTGTTTGTTTGATTGGTATTTATAGTCATACTCTGTGATGGCTGAGAATAATTACAGGAGCTCCATTCAGCATTCTAACTTTATTTGCAATTTTTTCAATGCTTCATTGATATATAACTGAAATTAGCTTCCAAAGACAGCTTGAATGATCCCCCATTATAAAAGCTCAGACAGGCTGTGATTAACTGGCCACCACAACAAACCTTAACATAAGGTTACCACATGATTAACACAACATGGCTGTACCTACAGGCATTTTGTGCAAATAAACAAGTGGGGCAAATTTTAAATTGCAACAAGGATACAATAATCTCCTTATCTGCCTAGATAATTGCAATTATGCAGAGTTGAAGAATGTAAGGCAAATGCAAACTAGAAAAAACTTGTTATGACAGGCAATAAAAGAGACATCTCTTTTTGTTAAATGGTTTTACAATTAAAAACTGTTCTTGAAATTTAAGTAGCAGTTACAGTGTATTCAAATCTGAGCAGTACATTGTCAGATCGATCGCAGGCATGCTTGCGCCTGCAGAACGGGGAGCAGCTCAATGGAGTTTTCTAGTCAGGTGAAAGTGGAACATGTTCCACTTGCAACTAGGTCAAAATCTGCACTTCATCAGATGTTTCAAGACCTGCCAGCTATAAGGACTTCAATTTCTTCTCCTCAGATTCTTAAGTCAAAAATTGTCCTGTGTTGGGATTTAAATAAATTATCTAAACCTGAGTATACAAACCCCAAACTGATATAGAAACTGGAGTACATACAGAGTGCTTAACAGACCAGAAACCTGAGTATACAAACCCCAAACTGATTTAGAAACAGGAGTACATACAGAGTGCTGGACAGACCAGAAACCTGAGTATACAAACCCCAAACTGATTTAAAAACTGGGGTACATACAGAGTGCTGGACAGACCAGAAACCTGAGTATACAAACCCCAAACTGATTTAGAAACAGGAGTACATACAGAGTGCTGGACAGACCAG
>JARFOD010121394.1:0-14492 GCA_031763545.1 Mopalia muscosa | reverse complement strand
TATTTCTGTCCGTCGTCATATAAGTGAAATACCCTTGAGTACGACGTTAAACACCAATCAAACAAACAAACAAACAAGCTTAGCTATTAAATGCAGGGGGCCAAAACTTTCAACGTCGATAAGGCTCTGATATATGGATAGATATAATAATCCTCATTGGTAAATCAATTTTTGCATCCATTTCCAAATTTACAATTGAGTCCTTCGTTTTATTGACGGAAGTTTTTACGTTTTTTTTTTTTTCTGGAAAAACATTCATCTTGTTTTTGTATTCTAATTTTTAGGATATTTAAAGTTGATTCTTTGGCATAATGTTTTTTTGCAAACCTTGTTTACGTATTCATCTGGCGCTAAGTGGAGTCTCTTTTCAGCTCGTTTGTGGAGAAAATGTTTATCTTTTTTTCTTGCTGGTAAAGAAAATGCAAAGCTTTTTCCCTTGTTTATTGAGAAAACTCTATCACTTGGTGCCTTCTTGGGATGATATATGAACTTGTGAATTGATGTTTTAGTTGTGTTATGTCTTGTGTCTGGTATCAAATCCATCTGATTGCCACTTTAAAATGGGTCAGTTTGCTAACAAGCCTGATAGACTTACATGCAAGTGTATGTGGATTTTTGAAAAAGTACTATAATTGAACTTAACAGGTTTGAAAAACCTCTGCTAATATTTTGCTTTAGAAACTCGGCACAAGCTGAAGCGGCTAGTTAGAGGGAACTTCCTGTGGCCCTGATTGACTCAAATCTGAAAAGCAACAAGAAACCGATCTGTTTTAATTAAACTTAATAGGTTTGAAAAACCTCTGCCAATATTTTGCTTTAGAGACTCAGCACAAGCTGAAGCGGCTAGTTAGAGGGAACTTCCTGTTGCCCTGATTGACTCAAATCTGAAAAGCAACAAGAAACCGATCTGATTTAATTAAACTTAATAGGTTTGAAAAACCTCTGCTTATATTTTGATTTAGAAACTCGGTGTCTTTGTTCTGACTGTTGTGTTTGTTTATTTGTTGCCAATCACATCAGGGGTGGTTTCCTTCATCCATTAACAGTAATTTGAAGTATGGTGTAAAACCCAAATTGTGGCGTTCTATCATAATCTTCGGTAATTCAGTCCGTTTTTAAAAGGACTGACCCTGCTAGACAGAGACCATATACATATAGTTTGAATCCCAGTGGAAGCAGACAAAATTTTCTTTCTCTGTAATAAAAAAAAAAATTAGGATCATACACTGTACTGTGTAAATTCATTTTAATATCTCTTTAATAGATTTCCCCTTAACTATGGTAATACGTTGGTATATAATTTTCCTAGTATGGCCAAGACAGGGTGATGTTTTAATGTGAAATCGCTGATTGTAGCTAAGAAATCTGCCTTTTCTTCGGGAAATATTTACAATATGTCTGTTAAATTACAACTAGAAGCTATTTCTCTGCTTGATGGAAAGTCCAAAGTATGTTTTTATCAGGGACACCTGCTTGTCCAAATTTTAGAGGTATTCTGTACCATGAATGTAAGAGAATAGGCCTACATTTTCTCTTGAAACTTTATAGGTACGCAGTAATTGGGAATGTTCTGATCCTTGATTGTACTGTACTTTACATCCTCTTATAATTCTACAAGGAATTTTTAGAAAGTCTAGACACATATTGTGTTGCTTCAATGGTGAACAGCTTTTGATAGAAAACTTACATAAAAAATAGCATGTATTTGGGGCAATTCTGTGATGGATATGTTCTAAAAAAACTGAACAAATTCTTAGTGATTTAGGGTATTTATCCAGTACAGGTAAACAAGCTATGTTAGTGGTACTATGTATTATTAGTGGAAGGATTTGGTTTCATTGGCAGGCTTCCAGCCAAGCTGACTGCTGCGAGATACAATGGGACTATTTCCAGTTGACCTTTTGTAATCATGACCATTGGCTCTAGTCACTCTAATCCTTCTAGTATCTGGCGAATTGCCATAACTGAAGTACATGTATCTCTTCCCCGCTGGGCAATTCACTTATTGTAGCTGTATATATATAAGATCCAATCTGAGAACCAAAAGTTGTTTTGTCTGAATTGTACACGTGAAGTTTTGCTACTCATTTTATTATTAGATGATAACTGAAGTGTTTGCAATTGTTGATATATATAAAGCTTGCTCTGAACATACATGTACACCAATGGCTTAGGCAGAGTGGTGTTCATCCATCCTTTGGACACCTTGAATTGAACAATTGACTGAATAGGGCACTTTGATTTAAGAAACTTTAACAGGCAGGAGTTAGGGAAACTGTAAAAACTGGACAGTTACTTTAAAAGTGAAGCAAAATGGCCATTTTGAACACCATACTATTGATTTCTGGCTAAGCCCCTGACAACATGTATATAAATATAAATAAATAAATAAATATTAAAAAACTGTGTCACAATATGACCTTCACTTTAATGTGGTACAGAGATAACATTTTAAAAAACTTGAACTAGTTCTGAAATGATATAAAGTTATTGTCATTTTAAAATTAGTGTGTATAATATTATTGCATGATATACAATATGTTTACTGCGTATTTTGTTACATACATGTATGTATTAACAAAACATTTTTAGTTATAGATATGTATACTCAAATATAATCTTTTTATTCTCCTTCACAAGTATAGACTTGACATGATTCTAAGTATCCTAGAATTTGTTTTTTTTCGCAGAATTAGTTAACATTGAATATGGAATAATTAACACAGACTAAAGATTTATGGTCTGGTACCTGTTCCTATAAAATTCTTTACATGGACTCAATGCCAAGTCACAGACAATTTTCTAATTGAATTTTTAAGGAAGTACATATAACATGCAGAAACTTGCTTGTGTAGGTCTTTTACTAAAAGAAGGTAAACAAAGTAGTAAGGTGTAGTAGAGATTGTTGACCTATGACCTTTTGCCTCATGACATATATCTGAACAGGTATAATGAATTCATCCAGGGCTCAAAATATAAATCCTTTAGGGAAAAAGAAAAGGGCACCATGTTGTAAACTGTCTAAAGAATACAAATATAAACTTGCATTTAAGAAAAAAATAAATATATTACATACATGTGAAATGCTGTACATGTAAGTAAAATGGGGAAAAGAGCCAAGACTACTGTGATAAAACTTCAAACAAATCATGGCATTTATTTAATATAATTTCTTTTAGTCATTGCACTATTCTAAGATAGTGAAAATACTTTTTATTAAAAAAAGCTTTCCTGATTTGCAATTAAACACATAAATTAGTTATTTTGCGACTCATATATATAATTTATTAGTTACATGTATATGTATAACATCGTTTGTATATAATGTATTGAATAATAAGTCTAACATTTGGAAGAACTTGAAATGAAAATAATGCATCTACATGTACAGTGTGGCAGCTGTTATTAAAAGTTCTCTTTAGGATTGGAATGGACATTTCCAAATTGTGAACCATTTACACAAGATTGCTGCAATTATTTATGAAGTTAAAAAGATATTTCTTCTTTTTTTTTTTTTTTTACATCTGATCAATTTATTTTGTCATTTAAAAGAGGCTTACACAAACAATAACTTTCAAAGTTATAATGTTTTTATACAAAAATCATCCCAAAAAATTATTTTACATACATGTAGTACATGTGATTTCTTCCAGGGTAGGCAAGACTGACTATTGTACATGTACTTAAATACATGTAGCTTAATTACAGTGTGGTCTTTATACATGAATGACAGCCATTTCCATAGGGGGAAATGTTTCAAATATTTTGTCAGACATTTTTCAAATTTTGTCCTGCAGGTCATTTAACAATGTTAAATTCTGGGGATCTTTACAGGCAATCTCAATTTCAACTGGACGTCCTCCAAATGTATAGTTATTTCAACCCCTGAATGACCTTAAAATTTATTATTTAAAGTGTAAAATAGTCCTTTTTTAATGAAAATTCATTATTTGATGCGTAACATATTTATTAATTTTTGTTATTTTGAATGTACTGTATACATGAAAATTAAGTATTTTAAGTGTAACATAATTATAACTTTTTGTTATTTTATATTTTTCAGGTAAGTTGATGACCCTTTTGATTTTGGAGTGGAGATGTGTTGTGTGCATAAAATTCAATGGAGGAAATTATTGCTAAAAATGGCAACTGTACATGACATTCAGCTTTTATTCTAACTTTGTGGTCAAGGATTGAGGTATTTGATTTAAGTTAAACTGATAAGCTTTAAGTTTGCAGCTCAATCATTCAGAAGTGAATTTTTGGTTTCAGCATTACATGTACATTTACAAATGTACATTGGACTACTGATGTATAATCAAAATCGATTATCACTGGCAATATTTCTATTGAAAGTTTAAGTACATGAACAAAACAGCACTTTTTAAAAAAATATATGTTTTGTTGTCGAATGCCATCATTTTTCTTCCATATATTCCAATGGTGCATTTTGAGCCCATTAATAAACAATGCCAAATTAGGAAATGGTTTAATTTATTTTGCTTAAGGATTATTGAAACTTACAGACATACATGATTGTTTTCTGTAACTATGTATATACTGAAGCAGCAAGATTCTGGGGCCCACAGCCATGGCTTAGTGATAAGCAAGTGCCCTATTTCATGCCTACTTTGATGTACCGTTCACAGCGGATCGATTCTGTCTGTCGACCCTCAGGTATATGAGTGATTCACAAGATGTGGCTCTGGCAATCATGGGGGAGGTTTTTACAAGGTTTCCTCTTGGTTTTCCACTGTAATAAGGCAAGGAACATTGTGAAGTGGACAATCCGTCATCATATAAGTGAAGTCTGTGAAGTACATGTACGACGTTAAACCCCAAACAAACAAAAAGCCAGATTCTGTGTTCAATTTGAACAATTTCCTTTTAAAACGCTATATAATTAGTATTGTCATACTGTCCTATAAGAAAAACTTAAATAGCAATACTCAGTTTGACTACGGCAGTATTATCGCTGTAATCAAATAAGAGGCACTAGTCGCGCCTAGTTTGCAGGGAATGTGATATGGATTGATTATTCAAATAAGTTTGTAATTTAATACAAAAAATTTAGGCCAGGTACAATGAGTGATTTTCCTGCGTTATTTTTCAAAATGTGTTTAAGGTTTTTGACTGAAGTTTAGATAATGTACATGTACTTCATGTATAAATACAGAACCAGGCTTTCAGATTTACTCAAGAAAAAAAAAAACAATTGTGAGTTATATCTAGATAAAAAAAAGATGCTAATTTAGCATCCCTGTGTCCGTGCTTTATGTATAGGCAAAATCATCCTCTTGGCTAGGTAAGAATTCAAGGCTCATTCTGCTGTGAGCCTCTGTAGATGTAGCTCAGTTGGTGGAGTGTTGGGCCTGTAACCCAAAGGTATCTGTTTCGAATTTCGATAGACGCAAGCAAATTTTTCGCTCTTCATTTATTCAGATACATTACTTATTTAAAATATACATAACTTATCTAGTTCATCTGTGGAGAGTTAAGTACATGTAACTACATGTGTAAGAGTGTATTTTGTGAACATTTTGTCAGGCACTCGTGCCCTGTTTACCTATAAATTTGGTCCAGGTTGTGTACAGTACATAAATAAACCAAACTTCAGTCTAACAACTTTTACATATTAACATGTACCCTTATATTAGTACATGTATTTTAATTATGTAAAACACATGCATTATCTAATGTCATAACATCTGTCTTTATATGTGCGTTTTGTTTTTCAACGCTGTTAAACACTTAGGAAAATTACAGACTTTTATGTGAGGAGCACGTGCCATAATGATATTTTTATTATCCAGTGTATAAAGTTGATGTAAATATTTTACCATTAATTCTATATAAGCCTGGCTGTTTTTGTACTGATAACATCCTGTCCTGGTAGCCATGGTGATATAAATTGCTGACAAGATGTGTTGTCGTTGTTGTTAAGCATTATTTTTTTGTTTTTTGTTTAGAGAGTTTGAGATTTCTCATTGTTACATTACTTAATTGTCTACTAATCTTGACTGTTTTTATGTTAGAAGACTGCCGGCCACACCCCCTTTTTGACATGGATTTTTCACTTTGATGTAATTGTCTGGGTGTAAACTCCTGATTTTATTACAACCTGGTTTGTGTCCTGTGCATGTCTTTTTACCTGTCAGCAATATCCAGGGTAGAATAATTCCTAGAATAATTTGACATATTAAGTAGGCTATAGTGTAAAATTCCCAGAAAACAATAAGTAAGATTATGTTAGATTACCATACTGGTATTTATAAAAGTGTCCTATAGATTTTGAGATACTATATAGAACATTGAAACATTGGGCTAAATTAAACTATAAGTTGGAATGCATGTATTGTTGAACTCAGTAAATGCATATTAATACATGTACAGTTAAAGCCAATTTTAATAGACAGAAATATTGAAATGCATTTATGCTACAGTAATATCTGATTTTGCACAAAACTCATACATTTTTATTTATAAAATATTTATAAAAAAGAGTTACAAAATTACATTCTCTACATTTAAATTTAAAAAAAAAGTGCTTCATTAAGTTTTTGATAAGCTTAGTTAATTTTGTGTTTTGTTCTTAGTAAATTACCTTTCACATGATTTGTAGAGCAAAAAATTATATTTGCTGATTTCATGACAATATAGTTTGATTCCTTTTATTGTTTAAATATTGATAAACAAACCTGTCAGCATTTGTCAGTCTCTGCGGTGCAGGATATGTTACCGATGACCTAATTTGATTTCAGATTAAAGACCTTTAGGTTGCTATAGCAACCAGTGTGGCCGGTGCAATAATTTCTAACAAATCAGTATAACACTCCTCCTTAAATGACAGTTCCATGTCAAGCAGAATTTTATCTTCGGATTTTTCGCATCATCTTTCTGTGCTACATGTAAACACTGGCTATAAAAATAAAGGCTTTTTTATCGCCAGGTTTATTTATGACTGTTAAATTTGTATGCTGTGACAGTCATTCAGGTTGTTTGATGTGAAATTATTTTATTTTTTTTTTCTCTTTTTTTTTAATGTTTTTAACTTTATAACAATACTATGGTATAACACATCAAAAGCTGGAATATTTTGTATTATAATATTTAAGAAGCCTGTGAATTTGATCAATATTGTGTTTTCCTGACAAAAGTCTCTTGGGTTTTTTAACCCCTTTGTACATAAATGTATGTTGTGAATCCAGTGGGAAATATACAAGAAATCACCCTTCTGTAAAAATATCAAGGCAGAATTTTTTTAATTTTTTTTATTTGATAGCTGAACTTTTGTTAAAAGTACGACGGAAAATTATGTAGATATGTTTGAGAATCAACCAGTCTTTATTTACCTTTTCTGCACTGGTCAATGACAAGAACAGTTACTGTGTTGAATGAGCTCTATTCCTTTTTATTTAATGGGCTCTATGTTTTATTCAATGGGCCCTTTCCCATATCATTCCATAAAAAATAAAACAACATGTATGTTTTAAATTGGGCAGTGGCCATGGCTTAGTGGCTAGTGTGTGCACTTACAATGTACTTGAAAGTGATCCAACTTCAATGTGCTGTTCATCGGATTGAGTCCATCTGTCGACCATCAGTTATATTAGTGAATCACACGATGTGGCTCCAGGAATTGCCACGGTGGTTCTTTAAGATGATCCTCCCGGTTTTCCGCTGTAATTACATGTAGGGAAGGAATAGTGTGGAGTGGACAATATGTCGTCATATAAGTGAAAAACCCTTGAGTATAGTGTTAAACCCCAATCAAACAAACAAATAAACAATCTATGTCTTGTTTAAAACCTGGAGTAATACCCTGGAAAGACCATATTTCCCCCAGGTCCCCACAATTGATAGGAATCTCCCTCTATGCTACGTTTCTTTACAAATATATTTTAAAAAAGACTTGAACAAAAGTTTCTCTCATTAATTGAAAGTAAATATTTATTAGCCACTCGGATATGTCTGTTTAAATTTCTATGTAACGAATACTACCAGTAAGTGTTCAGGACAAATTTCTTTGGAATTTTTTCATATTATGTAAGTCTATTTACAAGACAAGGGTTTTGCACTAGCTGACATTTTCGGTGCCTCTATCGGAGTAAGTTTCCACCATTTTCTGCTCAGTGCCATGTCTGTCTCGGGGGCACGAAAGTTAATCTCTCTGTCATAATAGCATTATTTATGTTTCACAAACAAATGTGCCTTCAAATGAGCCATTTTTCAAAAGTTTGACTAGCGTTATCGACTTTGATCATTCTCCTCATGCCTTTGGAAAGATTGCATTTGTCAGAGCTCTTTTGCTTTGGAGGCTATATAATTTGTTTGTTGCTAACTCAGTAATTGATGGAAGGCTCTCACCCCTTGCCTACATTTATTTGCGGAGAAAAATTTCTGGCAGATAATCAAGCATTTGATTGATGAGAAACAAGCATGGAGTAAAACTCTCTCTTTAGTAAGGCATTTATTAATAAAACTGGCCAATGCACTTAGCTTAGTGTTGAAATGGGGGTGGATCCTGATTGAGTTGTCCTTGAAAACTGTTGTGAAGTTTTTAAACACTTCATCTCTTACTGCTACAGAATAAATCGTTATTCATAAAAGACCAACTTCTTCAGCTCATCTGGCATCATCAAACAATATTGTCGTTTTTCAACAGAAAGGAAAGAATTTGTCTGCTGTATTTCCGCTTGACTGTTGTTGCAAGAATAAATGTGAGATGTAGTGTTATACTCCTGTAATTTTTTTTTTCTTTTCCAAAATTTATAACATACTTGTTGATGTATTATTCAAAGAGAAGATAAATGGAAATGCAGCAGACAACTACTATTGGTAGTTTTTATTTCTGCAGTAATTATTGCAATGGTTGTAAAAAGTATCAATAGTTTCAACAGTTTTCATATTTTGTGGCCCTGTGAGGGAGTGGGTGGGCTATGGTCCTGCAGAATACTCCCTCTGCTTCCTCGGTCGCTCGTAAGAGGAGAGAAAAGAGGTTGCTTTCTGCGTTGCCCTGGTGTTCTCAGAGCTAAAGGGTAACGATAAGCAGATTTGTTTGTGATGTCCTGTATTTGTGTCCGTCGTCATATAAGTGAAACACCCTTGAGTACGACGTTAAACACCAATCAATCAATCAATCAATCTAACCACACCCACCTCAAGCAGGAGAACCAATCAGTGCACTCTTTTTACCCTCAACTTAGTGACAGTGAATCTGTCAGCTTTAGAAAGATAAATTTGTACAAATACCAAAAGGTTTTCTTGGAATTTCCAGGAATAAGTATTTACCATTTTTGTGTAAAAGTTTTCTGTTATTTTCTTGCAGGTGAAGGGCAATGTACAGACAAAAGTGATGGGTGTTTTGGATATCTATGGATTTGAGGTCTTCGAAGTAAGTGGATATAGCCAATATTTTGTTATTTTTGTTTAGGATGAGAATTTCTTTGTCAACTGTTACAAACCAATACTGTAAATATCTTGAATTGGAAAACTTTACCAATACTTGTAATTTATTTAGAATTTGGTAGCAAAAATATCTTTTGATATTTATGCAAATATACACATACATGTAACAATAAATAAATGTTATATTTCACAATGAATGTTAAAAATAACTTATTTTATTCTAACTTTCACATTGTTATTTTTTTTTATTTTTTTTTTTTAAAGAAAAATGGTTTTGAGCAGTTTATAATCAACTATTGTAACGAGAAACTTCAGCAGTTGTTTATAGAACTCACCTTGAAAGAGGAACAAGAGGAATATATCAAAGAGGTCAGAACTAGTCTCAGTGTTCTTACATAAATCTGTTGTTTATTTGCTTAATCTGTGAGGGAAATTTTGAAAAGAATGAATGTGCAAGAATTTTGACCTATCCTAAATTTCTGGAGAGAATTATGACATATCCTAAACTTCTGGAGAGAATTCTGACCTATCCCAAACTTCTGGAGAGAATTCTGACCTATCCTAAACTTCTGGAGAGAATTCTGACCTATCTCAAACTTCTAGAGAGAATTCTGACCTATTTTAAACTACTGGAGAGAATTCTGACCTATCCTAAGCTTCTGGAGAGAATTCTGACCTATCTTAAACTTCTGGAGAGAATTCTGACCTATCCTAAACTTCTGGAAAGAATACTGACCTATCCCCAACTTATGGAGAGAATTCTGACCTATCCCAAACTTCTTAGAGAATTTTGACCTATCCTAAACCTCTGACAAGAATTTTGACTTATCCTAAACTTCTGGAGAGATTTCTGACCTATCCCAATCTTCTGGAGAGAATTCTGACCTATCCTAAACTTCTGGAGAGAATTCTGACCTACCCTAAACTTCTGGAGAGAATTCTGACTTGCATGTTCCAAACATGTTTTTGTGACCTCATTATTGACCATTCTGATTCCTTAGTAGGATTCAACAGCCAGTCTCACAACATAAAACTGAAATGTATCTATCTGCGATTTGTGCCCAGTGGACCCTTGTATTGATGACGCACTCTGTGTTAAACGGCCTCGTTCAATATCATACCCAGTTTCCTTTGTGTTATCTGAATGGTTAATTGACCTAAGACATTGTAATAATAATATTTACGTAAGACTGGTGCAAATTGTTTTTGTTTGATTGATGCTTAATCTACATTAAGATATTTAACTTATCCGACTATCGTAGTTTGAGGTTCTTGTGGCTTGATGCAAGAACATGAAGCTATATATATGATCTAATATATATGTATTTTATTAACTGAGTGAAAATGTAAACCAATTAACTCTTAATTAATTTGATTGTTTAAATAATGGACCAGTCAGAATCAATCTGGTTAAACAAATGTATGTCCAATGAGTTTTTGTAGGCTAAAACTGAATGGTTATCTTATGTTTATTTGATTATAAACACAAAGTGACACATCCTCCATCTTGTCATAGAGGTATGGGACAATACAAGACACAGCTACCCTTGTATGAGTATGTGTCTATTCTCCGGGTTTTGTAAAACAACAAGTGGATGGCCTGAAGATGTTTTTATTTGTTATTGTTTGATTATGTTTTCAGGGAATTGAATGGATTCATGTGGAATATTTTAACAATGCTGTGATATGTGATCTCATAGAAAAGGTACTGCATGTTCATTTATTTTATTAGCGATTTCTGTTTACATTGTACATAATAAAATCATTTTGGAAGCCTCTGAAATAATTCTTTCATTAGTTTGACTGATAGTTTTTTATTGTTGTTAATCCAGTCCAATGTTAATCTAGTCATATAATGGCTCAATGGGTTTTAATTCCCAATGAGCTGTCAATAAGCAATGACAGAACAATATGAAGTACAAATACATCACAAACAGATCAGGGGCAGTGGCTTAGTGGTAGTGAGTGCATCTACTAATCTTACTCCAATGCACTGTTCACAGGACCGACTCCGTCTACCACCAGGTATATGAGTGAGTCACACGATGTGGCTCCAGCAATCAAGGTGGTCGTTTTTACGAGTTTTCCAACATAATTAGGCATGGAACAGTGTGAAGTGGACAATCCATCATCATATCAGTGAAATACCCTTGAGTACATTAAACCCCAATCAAACAAACAAAGAAACAAGCAAACAGATTAGCTTCATATTTTCCTCTAGACAACTGTTCAGTCAATAGTTATAATTTTACATTGAGTGTATAATTGGAGCACTGAGTATTTTTCTAGGAATTAGAGGATTATTCCGATCAGAAAGTCATGTGACACAGGAAGAGTTAATTGTTGGACTTCATTCCTAACTGCTTGATAAAGTTAATGTAATGCAATCTTTATTATTATAGTTACAATGTTGTTCAAAACAATGATTATCTTTCTGACAACTGCTTCCTTTTAAACTATGTTAATGCTTATTGTAACTTTGTTATTCACAACAGTGTATAATAATTATGAATTTGTTGTTCAGAACAATGTAGGAATCTTGGCAATGTTGGATGAAGAGTGTCTGAGGCCAGGGAAAGTCACTGATTCCACCTTTCTCAATAAACTCAACCAGACATGTTGTAACCACCTTCATTATGAGAGTCGGGGCTGTAGGAAGAACCAATCAGATCGCACTCTACCCCATGAAGCTTTTAGACTTCGACATTATGCCGGAAATGTAAGTTCTTGACTTTAATAATAAAAATATTTTTGTTTTACATGTTTTTAACAGCGGGTCACAAGGAGAAATTTTCAATATTGCTTTCCTATTTTCTTCTTAAATACAGTTCTTTTTTTTTCTCAATAACATTTGATTTATTGTTGATGATTATGATCTATTTTCAGTGAATTGTAATTGACAATGTCAGTGTCATTTTTTATTTTATTTATTTTAATTTGTTACTAGGTGACATATCATGTGACTGGTTTCCTGGATAAAAACAATGACCTTTTATTTCGGGATCTGTCCAGGGCCATGCACAGCTGTGGTCAACCTTTGCTCAAAAAACTATTCCCTGAAGGTGAGCACCTTGACTTTATAATAGTAACTGAGGTATTACCCGGAGAGTGATTGATTGATATTTAACTTATATCACAATGGTATAGTCCAACTGAAATAGCCAAACAACAATGAAACTTGAATTATTTTGAGAATTTAGTATCCAATAAATTTTGAGATTATATATGATGTCATAGAAACTTGATCAACGTTCTTCCGTGTGACAAGGCAATAGTTGTGGTATAGATTTTTTTTTTTTTCGAATTTAGAGAAATATAATAACGTCTGGGTTTGGCCCAGTAACTTTAACTTTAACTTTAGACTGACTACGTCAACACTACTAACATCAGATGGTTCAGATATAATCAAAAAAATAAAAAGCCCCTGTAGACTTTCTCTTCCTTCATCTTCCATAGTTAGGTTTCTGCCAATGTAAGCTTACATATCTCATCTTACATGTACATATAATATATTATGCCTTATGTCTAAAATGTATAAATATTTGTGCATAAAATATATCTATTGTGACACCTGTACCAAGCACATAACAATTGTATTGCAAACTCTGCTTCTTCTACAGTATGAACAAATATGCTGAAATAAATATGAAATGCTGCACTTCTAATATATTTATATATCAACTCTATAAACTGTATTTGTTGTGTGTTGTAAATAGTACTTTAAAATCAGCTGTATCTAATTCTGTCTTTTGTAAATCTTTTTCTCTCCATTCACCTGTTAACCAGCTTCCTGTGATGAAACTAAAGTGTTTTCTTCTCAGTTTTGGCCCCCACCTCCCCCTGTCCATTTGGACAACGAGGGTATGTCATAATGGTGTGCACAATTATCTCCCTTTATTTTCAATTATCACCCCTTTTGGAATTTGGATTTCTCTTTGTGTGTTTTCTTTCTTTTTCGGAGAGTAATTTGCTGGTTTTGTCAGTTTTCTAATTTGTGTGCTTGTCTGTTTTTGGGTGGTGACATTATGTAAGAAAGGCAGTTCTCTTTAGTTTGCTGCACTATATTTGTATGGTTGTTAAAATGCAGTATACGTATTTACTTCCCTTTACTATTACAATATATCATTATACTTGTATCGAGAATAAGATCTACTCAGACTCTTGTCTCTGACACTCTGTCTGGAGCATATAGATCCATTGGTGCCACTGTGACTTATTTATAAAAAAATATATTTCAATAACATGTAGATGTAGTTATATATTAGTTGTGAGTGTTGATTCCATGTTTTCTTTCTTTGATACATCGCCTTTTTCTGTCCAACTAGGATGCATTGGGATTGAATTTAGAATAGGTTAAATCTTGTCTGATCATTTTATAATAGTTTTTCTGTTGCATGAATAGACAAGCTTGTTGCACAGTAGTTGATTGTGGAGTGATGACTTTGATGATCCTATGACATGGCCGCCTTTGCTTCTATTTTTAGATTGCTTTCTGTATATTGCACTGGTGTTTGAAGGGAACTTACTGTATGATTAAATTTGCTGTCATTATTAGAGCAGGAAGTTACTTAACACAATGATAATTTGTTCTGATGTCTGACTTTTTTCTTATTACAATTTGCATTTGAGATTGTCGATTTGCTTGTGATTGATTACATGTCAGTACTGTTAAAGTTGTTATTTATCTATATGATTTCGGTCAGGTTCTCTGCCTGTTGTGTGAAATATGTTCAGCTTTAATCTCCAATCACACAATTTTATAAATCCCACAAAAAAATGCTATGCATCTGACATGTTTTACAATACTACTTACACACAAGGATGCTACAGGTTGCAGAAAAATTTAGAAACTATTTAAATTTGGTGAACGAGAAAGGTTACTGGGTTTGTTTTTACCGTAGAATCCTGAATCTCATTTCAACAATAATAATGTAGTTAATACATGGACGAGCAAAACAAAATGCCATGAATTGATGTTATTTTGTCATTAAGTTCAAAATGAAATTGGTGGGTGGTTGGAGGGAGCTTCATGTTGCCCTGGTGCTCTCAGAGCTAAAGGGGAACAGGAAGCCGATCTGTTTGTG
>JARFOD010121383.1:0-14492 GCA_031763545.1 Mopalia muscosa | reverse complement strand
TCGCACGTGCAACTGCCCTAAGTTTTCCCCTACGCCTTCTTCGTGCAGCGTTACACAAAGACTGACCCAAAAGTCACATGTGATCAGCAGGTGCTTAAATTCAATTATCGGACAATTACATTATAACATGATCATGTTGTCAGGTGTCAATCACGCAAATTTTGGGAAGAATTCATATTTTAAATTTTGTTTAAAGTATATATTATTTTAACATTGTATATCTGAAAGAACACCTGTGGCTGTATCGACAGTGATGAAGGCATCTGGAGTTCATTGTTCATTTCCATAACCTTATCCTGCGGATAATAAAGCCTATGTTTTTATTTAGAATTCTTTGTTAGCCAGCTGAGCGGTCGAACGAACCCTATCTGGATAGGCTTCAATGATGTACGTTTGGAGAATACGTTTGTTTGGGCAGATAATTCTGATATTAAATTCACATTTTGGTCCCGTGGAGAACCAAATGGCTCGCCTAAACAATCGAAGAACGGCCAAGTCGTGAGTATTTAGCATGAAATTGCACCATTGAACATTAATTTTTTTACTTTAACTTTATCCCATATCGCAACTCTGTTACTCCGACCAGGAAGATCGCCCTGGTTGCACATTTGAACTATTATCTTTTTCTTTAGCAATGAACCCTTAGAAACCTTTAAGCTTATCACATCTCTTTCACTCTAGACAGGATGGCCTTCATGGTTGCCCGTTTGAATTGCTATGTGTTCATCATGAGCAATGGACACATTGAAAATGTGAAGTTTATCGCACCTGTTATATTCTGAACAAGTATATCGCCATGTTCCCACATATGCATTCCTGTGTGTTTTCATTGAGAAAAGCTAACATAGTAGCCCTTTATCGTTCCTCTTTTACCTGAAACAGGAAGACTGCGTTCAGATGTATGTTGAGCCTTGGAGAGCTGGTCGATGGAATGATGCCAGCTGCCAATCCGCATCAAAATATGCTTGCCAAGTTAGAAAAAGTATGAACATTTTTTTTATTTCTCTGACTGTCTAAAGCGAACAGTAATAAATAATCGAATCTTGTCAACGTTTTGAAACTAGAATAATTTTGCAGGACCATAAATTACAATGGTACAATGCTTATTAGCATTGCATTCCAATAATATTTCGTAATAATTTGCAGTTTTTGTAATGGCAACTCAGCAGGACTGATGCGATCCAACTATGGAATATATTCAATTCTAACTGAGATTAACAGAAATCTCTTCTGAATAATAATTTTCTCATGTAACAGGCACAACCATACCAACCGCCAAACCTCCGCCCCAGCCAATCTTCTGTAAGAAGTCCGGTTATGTTGGTCACGGTGAGAGCTGCTACAAAGTGGATTCCACCAAACGCACCTGGCAGGATGCCAATAACTTCTGTAAACAAGATGGCGGGAACCTGGTCTCAATAACAAGCGTCTATGAGGAGGCGTGGTTACGCCTCCTCTTGAAGGGCAACGCCAATCCATATTGGATTGGACTGTCTGATTCCCAGGTAACCGCATGCTTTGTCAATCCGAATTAGTTGGGGGGTATTTACAGGTCACTTGGTCGGACCGTTTTGGATAGAACTATCTGACTCACAGGTAACCATGTGCTTGACCAATCCGCATTAGTCCAGACGTGATTATAGGTAACATGGACAGACCGTAATGGATCAGACTATATATCTTATTGTCAGGTAACCTTATGTTTGATCAGTCCGTATTAGCTCAAACGTATGTACAGGTAATATGACCAGACTGTATTGGATCGGACCGTCTCATTTACAGATAGCCCTATGTTTAAAAAGTCAATATAAGATCAGAAATACTTACAGGATGTCTGATCGCATTGAATCGAACTTTCTGATTCACAGGTAACACTTTTTTTTATCAATCCATATTAGATCGGAAGTATTTACAGGTAACCTAACTAGACCATGTTGGATTGGACCGTCTATTTGACTGGTAATTTCATCTTTGATCAATCGATTATTAAATTTAACTGACCAATCCACATCTCCTTCACTGGTTACCAAATTTGGTTAATGGGAGAGCACAAGGCGTCGGCTGGGTAGGGCATTCCATTTATGCTACATGGGAAGCGGATTCATAAGTACTTTTCGTCTCAAGAACAGGGGAGTGCATTCCAACCACATGATGCACATGTAACACAGATGTATTGCGTCTGTGTTTCAGAGAAATATAGTCCATCTACATGTTGAGCCAGTACTTTTCATGAACAAGACAGGTAAGTAGATTTGCATTCCGTGAAACTCACGTGAGAGTGCATCGGTCACCCCGCTAATATGACAGATGTCTACACCTCACCAATATGGCGAGACACTAAGGTATATGTCGTTACTCTAATATGCGAGTTAATAAGCCTTAGTTAATGATATCCCATCTATCAATTTTGAGTCGTTAAACGCATGTTT
Source organism: Mopalia muscosa (assembly GCA_031763545.1). Taxonomy (NCBI): domain Eukaryota; kingdom Metazoa; phylum Mollusca; class Polyplacophora; order Chitonida; family Mopaliidae; genus Mopalia; species Mopalia muscosa. The sequence continues at coordinate 12,063 of JARFOD010121383.1, read as the reverse complement.
TGTTCAATTTTCTATATTTCTGTCTTTATATCCAGAAAACCGGTACCTATGTTTGGTCGGATGGTTGGCCAACATTATATACACGTTGGGGTAAGGGGGAGCCAAGTAAGACTGGAGGAGAAGGTTGTGTGGCGATTAACCCGAACGGCCAGTGGAACGACACTTCTTGTAGTTTGACATATCCTACTATATGTAAAATTACAATAGGTATGTAACCTTTTTGCAAATTATCTCACATTGTTACTAGGTGTGTGTTTTAATTGTTTGAAAGGCAATAGTAAACGAATACCATCATATTTTTTGTATCTAAGCTAGAAATGCTGTGACTCGGATAACGTTTTTTTGAAGCTGATGCCGAATAGTGTTCTTCCAAACACTGGTAAAATTCTGCAGCTTTGGAACAGAATACATTGAAGATTAGAAACGAGGTAATTCCAAATACGGACGTGTTGACACTTAGGAACAGGGTATTACGAAACACAAAGAATGTTTTTGAAGCTTAGAAATAGCAATTCCCAACACAGCGAACGTTTGGAATCTGTGGAATAGGGTAATCCCAAACACAGAGAACGTGTTGGGAATTACAAAGATAGTATAACAAGCATTACAAAGATAGTAATACTAAAAACAAAAAAGATTGTGAAAGCAATAGTCCATTTCTAAACACACAAAGCTTTGAAGTTTAAATAAACTCTACAAATTCTGAATAAACCCATATTAAAGCTAAGGAACGCACTCATTCCCAAACACTGAATGTTTTGGAGCTTGAAACTGGGTTTTTCCAAACACAGATCACATATTAAAGCTATAGAATAAGCTAATTTCAAGCAAAGAACGTTTTGAATCTTAGATATGGGGTTATTTCATGCTCAGAGAACATTCTTAAGCTTAGGAATAGGCTAATTTCAAGCAAAGAACGTTTTGAAGCTTAGCAATTGTGCAGTTTGAAACACAGAGAACGTTCTGTTTCTCAGGAATAATGCATTTTTAAACACAGAGAACTTTTCTAAGTTGAGGAAAAATGCAATTTCGAATAAATGAAACTTTTGATACTGAGAAATTGGACAATTTTAATGGGAGAACGTTAAGAAGCTTAGGAAAATGGAAATGCCTTACACTGAGAACTTTTTGAAGCTTAGATATAGGGGATTTTCAAAAGCAGAGAATATTCAGATGTTTAGAAATGAGGTTATTCTAAAAAGCTTTGAAGCTTAGGTTAATGCCAAACACAGAAAATGCTTTAAATCTTAGAAACGAGGTAATTTCAAGCACAGGGAACGCATTGAAGCTCAGAATCGAGGTAATTACAAATGCATACAATGCTTTGAAAGTTAATAGAATAGAAATAGGGTATATCCAAGCATACAGAACCTTTGAGGCGTAACAAGTAGTGACATTCCTAAACACAGAGAACGTTCTGAAGCTTAGGAATAGGGTAAAACTCCAAATGAAAGAACGTTCTGAAGCCTAAGAATAGGGTAATTCCAAACACAGAGAACGTTTATAAAGTTTTTAATATGTCTATTCCACAGAATTGTTTTGATGCTTATAAACAAGGTAATACCAAACACAGGAAACGCAGAGTAACCTAGGTTTGGGCTACTTGTGGAAATAATTAGTCTGCTGTAAATTTGAAGATAGTGAAAATCCTACTGCTTTAATAAATACTGATTTTATATACAGAACAATGGAACTGGGCGATTCTCTGAAAGCTTAATTATGTATAATGCCTACTGATTTAACGTTATTACGGTTACAACAAATGATTTTAAGGAGCGGGATTCCATATACACGAACTTAAGCAACATATCTATAAAAAAAAACTAAAAACTAAAATGACACAACAAATAAATATTTTGAAAGATTGGTTAACAATTCTAAATTGCAAATATAATATAATTAATTTCTGAATTGAATCTAGTATTGCAGTGTAGGGTGGATTGTATTTGGGTATTTGCGTTCCTGTGTATCTGTATTTATTGGTGTATAAAAAAAACGGTGATACAACATTAATAACTTTATGATAACAGAAAAGCAAACTCACCTCATATCTCAGTGAATTTTATATTTCAACAGAACGGTAAGATAAGAACATTTTCTAGGACAATAATTATTTTGGAGTAATGCGACACTACCTCTAATGTTAACGACTTCAGCGTTTCCTTAATCACATAAAATAGTTTCTTGTTTTGTCCATTTGTAGCCAGTAAACCTGGACCAACACCTCTGGCTATGCAACGACCCTGTGCCAAAAGTAGCTGGATCCCCTCCACAGTGAACAACTACTGTTACTATTTCTCCGTTACCCCTGCAACATCTTGGTCCACAGCTAAGTCAATCTGCTCTAAAATGGGCATGCATTTGGTGGCGATCTCCAGTCAACAGGAAGCACAGTTCATACTCTCCTTCCTGGCAAATTCTCCGAATAAATACCTTAATATGTGGATTGGTCTCATCTCGCAACAAGACGGTACCAATATTTTATTTCGCTCAGTTTCACTTGCTGTCTTCAAGTCTGACTCTCTGTACAATTAGTGACAAACTATATTAGTGCAGGGTTCCATACACTGTCCCTAGTTGTTTCTGAAATATAAATAAATCCTCTGAAAGAAAACAACTGACGTCAATATTATCTAAGTGATGCACCCTTTTGTTATTTACAAATAACTATAATTTTATATTCTATTATTTTTTTTAGAATTAACATGGGCGTTTTACATAACTATATCTAAAAAACTGATGTCATGACCTTGTATCATTAATGCAGGTGGGTTTATGTGGGACGGGGGTAAAACTGCCGAAGCCTTCACGAATTGGGCGGACTCTGAACCAAGTAATGAGGTCAGTGGGTATGATGAGGACTGTGTGGAGCTGGATCCAGTCAGTGGCAAGTGGTTTGATCAAGCCTGTTCTGCCAAAAGGGGTTACATATGCTGGGCGCCAAAAGGTATATTTATATCCTGTTCTATCTTTTTCAAATAGTAATGGTAAATTCACGATTGTCGATCAATCTGATACATTGCTTAAGGATACTCTAACCCCCGTTTTTGGGTTCGCCATAATGCATTATACGTTGATGTAAGATTGAACAGTTGACGTAAATAGTGTAAAAGAAGTAGCAATTTGAAAAAGAGGTAGCAATAATGTACTTTTTATGCAAAATATTTTTTTCTGTAAGTTTTAGAAATTTTTTTTTACTTATTATTGTTCAGCAGAAAAAGATGATTCAGAATATATATACATGTGTTGCAAAATTCACAATAGTTTAGAAGTAAAACGGCAAAACATAAAACACTCTGTTAGAGTATCTTTAATTTTGCTGATTTAGAGGAATCCATGAATTATCTGCACTTAATACAAACTTCTCAGATGGGGTTACAATGCTGGAGTACCAAGGTGAGGATGTTGTTTCCTGTGCATTAGTTCAGAAATGGTATATCGTAGCTTTAAATGACGTCTTTAATACTGTCCCCATTTTTTGTTTATTGTGGCCTTGTTATATGTCAGGTGTCATCGCCATAACATACTGCATTCGGTCCGGTCATGAATCAGTCTACGTAGCTCCCAGCCCAAACAATTATACGTATAGGTACCTTGTAGCATAAGGTCTTGGTAACAGTCATTCAGGTAAATTTCACTTGCCATACTGCCTTTTTAGTCCCATGACGACAACTATACAGCCGGGTCTGCTCGCTGTCCGTACAGGAAATATTAACAGACAATTCTTGGTGATCACACCATCCTTACGTTGAGCAGTTATCATATTCCTGTTGATTTTAATCCGGTTTGGGGTCATAGGCTGTAGAATATTTATTGATTTTCCTGTATCACCTATAGCAAACTTAACAGATTTTGCTCTTCTTCACTGGTCAGCATAAATGTTCATGCCCTCTTTCTTGGATCTATGGGGCCTGCACACTAAAGAGTCACTCACTCTCGGTGTAATCAGTGGTTGGGGAAGTTAAGTGCGAATTGGGCGGTTAAAAACAATTCAGAAAGTGTGTGTCTAGTAATAGGGTGTGGTGTAGCTCTGAAACTCCTACATAAAAACTCAAATAATTTTTGTTTCCATGGTTTTCCTTTAATGAATGCTGAACGAATGGCTTTGTGGAGAGGCTGCATAAGTCGTTCGTCTTCACCATTGGCTTGTTGCCATAAAGGTGTTATCTTTCTGTGATGAAAGCCAAGATACTTAAAGAAATTGTGAAAGTCGGTGCTTTGAAATGCAGGACCATTGTCATTTTTCACCGTCTTAGGAATACCAAATTCAGAGAAAAATTCAGGAACTTGAATTGTTGTTTTGGTTCAAGTTGATATGGCCATTTCCACAAATGGTAATCTGGAATAATTGTCTACTATCACAAGAAGCAGAGAACCATCAGGAAAGGGCCATACACATCCATAGAGACTTGAGTTCTATGGATGTTGAGGTAACATGTGAGAGGCTCAGCGTTGATTTTACACACATTAGTTTGACATGCTAGACAACTAGATATCTACCAACCTGTCAATGTTAAGAAACCAAACTTCCTCTCTTATCAATTGTTTTATTCAAACAAACCCGTGGTGTCCTTAATGAACGAGTTGTATAGCACGTTTCTGTATTGGGTTAGGAATGACAATTCTTTTTCGACGAATAAGAATGTCATTATCAGACACTGTCATTTCTTGTTGAATTTTAGAGAAATTCACGACAACGTCTTTCTCGATGTCGGGATCATCCAAAAGTTTGAGTTAATGTCATGTGTTGTGGCGGATACGTTTAATGGTGAGCTGAAGTGTTGTGTCTTGTTTAGCTGAATTTTCTACTTCCACTTGACAAATAGCACATGGCCTAGCATTAGAGACCACGTGAGAAGGGTCGAGATGGATTAGATGACTGATAGTGAAAAAGGTTTCGAGATTTAACGTCTGCAGGAGCGTCCTTACCTTTGGAGTATATAACTTTGAAGTTGTAATCCTGTAAGCATAGCGCCCATCTTTCTATTCTGGTTGGAGGTTTTGACAAAGGGTTGAAGCTACAGTCGTTTGGTTTATGGTCTGTGATGAGATTAAATGTTGAACCATATAGAGGTGGACATGTTCACATGCCCATATGAGTGCTAGTGCTTCTCGTTCAGTTGGGGAATATTGACATTCCAATAAAGTGAGCGAACGAGAGGCCTAAGCTATGATTTTAGGTGGAGAATCATGCGATTGCCGTTGAGCGAGTAGGCCTATAGCACCTACAACAAATGGACTGGCATCGGCTATGACGTCCATTGACATGCCTTTTTTGGAAAACGTGTATAAACAGAAATCAAGAGTCTTTTATTAAAACACATTAATGATAATTTAGATTTAGATTGTTGTCCCGGAGTTGTTTGAGTGTAGATTCTAGACCTATATCATGTAACCCTTGAGTTGCTCCCACATTACTGATGTCATCATTCAAATTTAGAACACCTGGAATATTGGAAAGGGTTTGTTGAATTGCATTCTGAAAAGAGTTCTACAGCTGAGTTCCTTCCAAAATTGAGACGTGTATATCCCAATAGCCCAACATCGTTACACCAGTGGAGAAAGTTGTGATATAGTGTGATTGTTCATGAAGTTTCAGTTGATGGTTTCCGGAATTCAGATCAAGTTTTAAGAAAATTTTAGCATTTTGTAAATCCTCTATAATGTCATCAACATGTACCGCGATATTCTCTCTGTATTGCTGTTGCGATATGGGGGATAGGAGATACTCTTGGAGTAGAACCATCTGCCTTTTCTATTATATCTGGAGCTAACAGTTTGTCTATTTCCTCTTCCACCTTTCTTCGAAGATGAAAAGAAATGCGGCGATGAGGCTGAGTGACAGGAGGAACAGTCTCACCAGCTTGTAGCTTGACTTGAAAGTTTTGCCTATGCCGTTGAATGAGTCAGAGTATTGCTTTATTAGTTTATCACTAGTTGGTGATGTAGATCCAAGCTGTGGTCCATTGTATTATTGATGTCTATGAGTTGAAGTTCATTTGCCATTGAGTAGTTTAATAAGGAGTCATCACTGTTTTCATTGACATAGAATGTTGCACTTATTGTTGTGTGCGTTGAACTTATGGCTGCACCAAACTTACCATCTAGATGAAGTGGCTCAGCCGAAGCATACGGACATATTATATGTGTCTGTAGGTTGAATGTCGACAAAAGGTTTTATTCACATATGTTTTCATCCCAAGAATGTTGATGCTGCCACCTTTTTCAAGTAACATAGCTATCTGTCCAATATTTATAGGAAGTGTGATGGTTACTATTATGTTTGTCTGTGATCACTTTGCTGAGTCGTTTTCTGTATTGCCTGCTATTGTCATAGAGACGGGTTATTGTTTTTGTTGATTTCTAAGTAGATCTAAAAGTGTCAAAAGGATTAAATATACCACAGTTTTTGCATTATTTGCCAAGAGCGGGACAGTTTTCCGTGCCACCTCTGTAAGGCCAATTATTTCCGCAGTGATTACACGTAGATTTCCTGGGATTTGACCTTTATATCCAATGGATTGTTGGATTGATACTGATGATTTGTAGACTTTCTGTCAGGTTGTTTTATACTTTTGTTTGTTTAGGTGAAATGTCCCACGACAAGGCTTGTGTCTAGTAGATTGTGAGTGTAATTCTGGGGTCTCGGAGTGCAATTGGTTTAAGTTTAGCATATTTTGTGTCTTGACTTGGATCTGTCAACCAACCATTTTACAGATAGTTGTCTTAAAGGAGTGTGAAAAGCATCAATATTTTCATCTGGAGGTTGTTAATTCTTCCGGAAAACGAAATGGTGTAGGGCTGTGTTTTGACATGGAATTAAGTATGGCATGCAGTGAGTTTCTCTGTAGCTGTTTCATAGCCATTGCCAGTGTTGTCAAGAGTGTCAAAAATACTGTGTACTTATTTACCAGTGTAGTAAAGTAAAAAAGCTCTTTTGCGTCAACTTGATCGTAGTGCACAGTGTAATTGACATACTCACATCACTCGTCGCCAAATATCATGTTGTCGGGGATTCATATAAATGACATGACAGTGACTATCCTGGAAGATAACTCAACTATATTCTAATGTCTTGTTTGAGTGGCATTTAGAAGCTGGTAAATTAAAAAGACATGACGACTGATATGGATTTTCAACTTCTGGATATATTAGGCAGCGACGTCTGATATGGATTGTCAACTTCTGGATATATTAGGCAGTTTGAAAACGATCGATACGTCCCTGCCTAATATATCCAGAAGTTGACAATCCATATCAGTCGTCATGTCTTTTTTTTAAATTTTATATTCTAATGAACTATACGGCTGGGTCTGCTGGTTGTCCGTGCGCCATCAGACCTCTACATGTGTAACCTTTATGTATTATTACACAATGTAAATGTACGAGTCGGTTCATTATGAATATGACACAGTGCTCATATGTTCCTTGCAAAAATAAATCGGGTTTGTCGTTATGGCCTTGATACCTGACATATAACATGGTCACAAGAAAATATGGAAGGTTAGACGTCATTAAAAGATAGGTATATCGACACTTTCACTACAGCTTGAAGTGCACAAGCTTTATTTTGACATTTTATTTGTAGTCTTCCATCTCGCACTGTGGTAAAAGTGACATTATACAGCGATTACGGAAACGTTATTTCCATCGTATCACCAACAGAAATACTAATTCATACAAACTTTATGTTGTAAGCATACAGCAAACATGTTCAAGTTTAAATTATAACTATCCGTGTTATATGGAGAATTTGTATTTCGAGATCTCTTGTCAACATTCATTTTTCAATAAACCCAATTGACAGGATTGAAGCAAGGTGTAGTAACAACTCTGAAGAAAGATAATGAATTTAAATCAATGTTACTGTTCATCGTCTTTCCGAGTTGTTAATATACTTCACTGTCTTTAACTCTCCGAGGATAGTCATAAGACGATGTTACAGGACTGCTGAAATCTCGATTTTATGTTTGTTGTAGGCATACATGTACTTCCTAAAGTATTTGAAGTATTAAATTTACTTCCATTTTAGTTGTAAGCAGTACAAGTGCGAAGATAAATAGTGTAACAAATCCAGCAGTAGGACAGTCAACACAGACCACGATAAACAGCCTCAATACAAATACCAGGAACCCATCTGGAACAAAAGGTCTGATATACTATACTTATATTATTGTTATACATATTTTACTGTTATACATACTGTGGTACACGATACTTACATGTTTTAATGTATTTGACTAAAATGAAGTGGACTTGCTGCTAAGCTGCTTGATGTGCTCTGTAGCAAGATTGTAATCCTTAGAGCACTCAGACCGCTAGCCAGAGACCCAAGCTCGAATCCCACGGAGGGGAAAACAACATTATTTCTGTACATGAAATATATGTAAAATGTCAACGTAAACTTGTGTCTTTTAGGCCCAGGACAAACAACAAGGAAAGGAGTGACACAAACATACTCTAACAGCACACTGGTTCATCTACCACCAGAACGGAATACAGGTGAGAAAATGATAAACAACAAGGTAAGGGGGTGACTAACAGCACACTGGTTCATCTACCACCAGAACGGGATACAGGTAAACTCATGATAAACAACAAGGCAAGGAGTGACACACTGGTTCATCTACCACCAGAACGAAAAACAGGTAAGCTCATGACAAATAATTAAAGTGAGGAGTGAACATAGCATACAGTAACAGAACAATGGTTCATCTGCCTCCAGAACAGAATACAGGTGAGTTCAGGACACACAACCAGCCAAGAATCTACACAAGCATTCAATAACAGAAAACTGGTTGATCTACAATCAGAACGGAATACAGGTAGGCTCAGGACAAACAACAAAGCAAGGAGTGACTCAAGCATACAGTAACAATATTTCAACTACCACCATAACTGGAAACCGGTTAGCTCAGTACAGACTACAAGTCAAGGAGTGGCTTAAGCATACAGTAACCAAACACTAGTTCATCCACCACTTAAACGAACTACAGGTAGGCTCAGAACAGATAACAAAGCAATGAGAGGCACTATTTCACCTACCACTTAAACGGACTACAGGTAGGCTCAGAACAGATAACAAAGCAATGAGAGGCACTATTTCATCCACCACTTAAACGGACTACAAGTAGGCTCAGAACAGATAGCAAAGCAATGAGAGGCACTATTTCATCTACCACCAGAATCGAATACCGGTATTTAACGGTCATGACAGACAACAAGGTGAGCCTACAATAACAGCACAATGGTTCCTCTACCGCAGCAACCAAATACAGATAATCTTAGGATAATGCCAAAGCGAAGAGTGACGCAAGCACACGGTGACAGAACGCTGGTTCATATTCTACCAACAGAAGAGATTACAGGTAAAATGATAGCCGAGAAGAAATAGGTAGGCGTATATACAGGCGTTTAACTACAATAATGAAAGATCAGCTATAAAGGTACGAGTAGCTGTAAATTTATTATCATGTATTAAACCCACCGTCGACATGTTGCATATTGATTTATGGGATACAGTTGAAATTAGGGCGCGCGGCAGGGACAATATTTCATGATTGAACCGTATTGCTTATCGACGATCACAAAGTCTGTTATTGGCACGTACCTGTAGCCTCCAAATCACACAAAGCGTTATCTGTGCAGTTCCTACGGAGTAATTCTTAGTACATATATCAACTAAAAAGCAAATATGAAACTTAAGTTCAAATTTACGCTTATAAGTGGCTTAAAATGCAACAAATTGCTTATAATTACTTTACGAATGAAATTAGAGCAGTCGATATAAAAATACACTAATACAAAAACTCACCCAAGTGACAACAGTAACTTTAAAGGTTAAATTTCGAGTCGGAGATGAGAAAAGATAAATTTGAGAGAAACAGTACTTTTTAAAAATACAGATCTACGGGGTGGATGGTTTCCACATTTTAAAAGTTGCATGTTAAAACTTGCTAAATATGCCTCAAATGTATTTGATGCACTAACAAAGGGCACAGTTTCGATTGACATTTGCCTTATTCAAAATGGTACATGATGTGGCTGTTGTGAAGATATGATAATATGATTGTCTATTCATATATATTACACATTCTATAAACTTCATTTAACAGTATTAAACAAAAGACACAAGATGGCTATCAAAATGAAAAATAAACCGTAATTATCCCCAAATCCAAGTACAGGCCTGGTCAATCACATCAACATGCGTCTGTCTTAATAGTCGTGAATTTATGTTATTGAGGAATAAGTGCTCGCATGTTGCTAAATTATGATGGATGGCAAGCATTTGTTTTGGATTGCACGAGACATAAACTTTGCTGGTACGGGAGATACCTAATCACGAAATAAACCTAGTTGTTAACTTTGCAAATTACTATAAGACCGTTGAATTAGTTGCATTAGTTAAAAACTGCTATCCTAAAATTGTATGTTTTAATAAAAATGCTTATTGGTGTAGAACCGACCTTTCCCAGACAAGGCATTCGCAGACATGACGTCATAGAGATTCCCAGCAAAGTACACAATGTACAATTTTAAATGTGTCTGCCACTGGGTTATTTAAGCTTTAGCCAACTATGAAAATAACTAATTGACAGACACGGCCATGTTTTGAGTAATTAAGAAAAAGTGCCATATTTGAGATTTTCCTTATTTAAATCTCTTATTTTCCATGGGGAGGGATAGTAGTTTAATGATGACACTGTTATTAAGTAAACTGGAGGATTAAGGTTCTTTTCATATTAAACAGGTCACAGAATCATCATTCACCTGATACAGACTAAATCACCTCCTTCCAAACCCATACTCTAAGAAAATATATATTTTCATGATGTTTTTTCCACCCTAATATTTTACACAGAAATATTTCTTTGATATTTTTCATCCTAATATTTTACACAGAGATATTTCTGTGATGTTTTCCATCATAATATTTTACACAGAGATATTTCTGTGATGTTTTTCCATCATAATATTTTACACAGAGATACTTCTGTGATGTTTGCCATCATAATATTTTACACAGAGATACTTCTGTGATGTTTTCCATCATACTATTTTACACAGAGATATTTCTGTGATGTTTTTCCATCATAATATTGTACACAGATATGCAGTGTTTCCATCATTATATTTTACCCATAGATATTTCTGGAATGTTTTTCCATCATTTCATTGTACACAGAGATATTTATGTGATGTTATAACATCATAATGTTTTACACAGATATTTCTCTGATATTCCTACTGATAATGTTTTACACAGATATTTCTCTGATATTCTTACCTCCTAATGTTTTGCACAGATATTTCTCTGATATTCTTACCTCATAATGTTTTACACTGATATTTCTCTGATATTCTTACCTCATAATGTTTTACACAGATATTTCCCTGATATTCTTACCTCATAATGTTTTACACAGATATTTCTCTGATATTCTTATGTCATATTGTTTTACACATAAGTATTGTTGTGATGTTCTTCCATCGTAATTTTTTACACATTTTGGGGTTTTGTTTCCGTTGCAGGTAAAAATGGCGGAGGATTGAGTGGTGGGGCAGTAGCCGGAGTTGTGGTGGCGGTAGTGGTGATTATTGTCGCACTAGTATTGGCCGCTCTTTTTCTGAAGTTTAAACGAGTGTCCATATTTGCTATAAATCGAGGAAGACAATCCGGCAGCGTTAATAAAGGCTTTGATAATGCTATTTACGACAAATCAAATGACCATGTTGGAATAAACTAATGTTTTCTGTAACAAGAGCATATTTTAGAGTATATCAAACCGTAAACATAGTTGTATATTGTTTCATTTAATTATTGTATTTGAAACCGCATACTAAACACTATTTCAGCACACCATGTGATCGCATAAAGCCACATTTGATGCCTATAAACATAAAGGTAGTGGAACATATCAAACCATGGACATATCTTGTAATTATCATGACTCTACTGGCTATAGTTGGAGCAACGACAAAAAACAATTTAACATAAGATATCAAACCATGGACATATCTTGTAATTATCATGACTCTACTGGCTATAGTTGGAGTAAC
>JARFOD010121372.1:0-14493 GCA_031763545.1 Mopalia muscosa | reverse complement strand
ATAATAAAGTAACAAAACGGGACATAGGTATTTAGCCCCGGAATTGAGTTGTATAATATTAATATATATTTTAAGAAGTTTAATATATGTTACAGACAGTTAACATTGTATATCAGGGGAGGACTATTTCAAAGTAGCCTTCTCTGATCATCCTACAAGGAGGAAAACAGGGCAGGCACAGAGTCCAACCATGTTTGTTTAACTTTCACTCAATAGATTTTGAGAATAACAATGAATTCGGCATTAAACACCAATCAACCAAAATGTACACTTAACATCATATAGAGACAAAAGAAACAAAGAAAACACCAGGCTCTATCCTAGCCTCAAACTCTGCACTTTGTCTACTACATGAATATGAAAAGCTGAGTACACCATGTGCAAATTATAAGTTACCATTGACTGTTAACATGTGGCTTATATATTATTGAAATTAAAGTGGTGTTTTTTAGTTTAAATGTAAATTTAACATGATAGAGGCACAATATTTATTAGTGTAAATTGAAATAACTAAAACTAAGTTTGATCTATCAATTAACACAAAAACAGGCCCGGAAACGAAGAAACGATACAACCGTGAACTTTGAAAAACACAAATCAATCAATTTGGCAATTTACAGCACAGGTGACACAATGTATAGTATATTAAGTACATGCTGCATCTTTATTGTTTACATGTATCGACGAATTTAAATTGACAAAGACACAAGGCTTGAACTTCATTCGATGAAGATTGGACACATTGGAGTACCTCAAATCCCACAATTTCTTACATACAGTTGGGTCACAAGGAGAACAATTCAGATTAATTATACAACGTAAACACAAAGTTGCAAAGAATAGCACATTATATGTGGAACTGTGATTGCATGTTATTACATAAGTATTTATAACGTATAGAACGTACAACTAACACAAGAAAGTGGAAATAACAATAAATAATTATTGTGGATATTTCTGTAACATTACAACTTCTATACATGGTACAGGTAATGAAAAAGCAATCCGGCAGACAGGTATATTTTCCTGAACACCAGGTCTACAATTCAAAGCCCATATTGAAATGGAAAGTTGAACACTTGTTAGATAAATTTAGAAAGTAGTCAATTGTATTCTTTCTAAAATACAGGAAACAGGACATGAACTCCGATAACATACATGACTTATATAAGGGTAAGCATGTACAGTTCATATTGTAACGACCGTCTGCTAGAATATTTCCTATTTAGGGAGATAACTAAACAGACGTTCGGTCAGGAGTGGCCGGGTAAATAAATAAAGTTTTATAAATTAGCCCAGGTATTAAATTGTTCAGTTCTGACACCTTTTCGGAGTAACTACTACGTTTGTTAAAGCAACAGACTTAATCATTTGATCATATCGAGCCGGATTAAGCGTCCAGTTATATCTTTTAAATAAGGAAGTGAGACAAATTTGCTTGCCACCACCGGGATTCGAACCTGGGACTTTTGGATTACAGTTATATATTTACTACTGACCATCATAGCTGGTCATAAGATATGTATATTTATATTTATATATAAAGTCACTGTATATAATAACATAGGTATAGTTTGGGTTTATCCGTACTGTGTCCCAGATGCTACACATGGTGCCGTGGGATTAACTTTTTCATTGATATATTAGCCGATATGATGTAAGTATTGATACGGAGCCAAGAATATACAGAGCAAGTGTTTTGTAGCGGTCGAATGATAGAAGGTGCACATTATACCTTCACAGGTTCCAGTTGTTGAGAGTGATTGCCCCTACTCCACGGGTGTGCGAGGAAAGACACCCAGGGACCAAGATGTTACCTTTTCTAGAACTATATAGTCCTGTATAGCAAGTTTATAACCATAAACCATAGTTACAAATTTAATTGTAAGGTTTTTAGGACGCAAATCATTCTAAGAGATCTAAGCCTATGTGGACCTAAATTTTCAATGTAGAGTTCTTTACTGTGATATATCAGAGCCTATCACCTACTGCTCATTTCATCCAAACTTCCCGTTTTGGTTTCAAAATTTAAATATAATGGCGTCTTCTGATACCGTTTTATATTGGGAAATATGATGAACTTGTCAAAGGAGATACAAAGTCAGGCAGCCCTAACAAAATCATAGCTTTCATTAATATCATTAACCACAATCACTTTCTTCCTTTCTTTTTTTGTAGAGTATTTTTGGCAGGTTTCACTAATGTTAACCTGTACAATTTAAATATGAAAACGTATGTGATTGCGATCGATTTGAAGCTCACTAAACAACGTAATAACTCGTATAGACCTACATACTGTAATCGCTGAACATTAAAACGGAGCATTCATACTCTTTAAAGTCCACATGTAATATATTTATGGAAAATATTTGTATTTGATTGGTCGAATAACCCGTTTTAACGACGGCTTATTATCTCGTTCAAACGAGTTGATAAGTCGTTTAAATAATTTAATAAATAAAGTCGTTCAAACGAATGATGAAGTCGTTCAAACTACATATAAAGTCGTTTGAACACATTATTGGGCACATTGTTGTTATTTTCTACGTCACTTTTACACCTCCATGCTAAGTTATTCAAGTTGCATCGCCTGATTTCAAATAAGTATCTACATTTTACACATGATTAGATAACGTGAATCCTTTGTGTGAAAACACCCATCGTGTTTCACGTGTGTTTTCATATATCCTTAAGTCCCAATACGGTCAGAATCAATGCTTTTGACAGATGTACACAGTTGAGGGAAATATAAACCGACAACGAGCTTGTAATTAAGTGGGAAATCAACGAAATTAGCTAGCTCGAGGACACGCGACTGGTCACAGAGGTGGGGATCTACCGCCGCCAAAGATTCATATCTGCCTTCTCAAGTCGCCAAGTCCTGCCTGCAACGAGCTCGAGTCACGCGAACACCGGTCGTACAAAAACTTCACCACGAATCTATGGCTGTAAGAAGGATTGCTTGCATTACAACTCCTGTGAATCCTCTTATGCTGATTAACAATATTGTCTCGTATACCCAGAGGAGGCAGTCAAAGAACTATAGCTATGGTGGTGGATGTTTGTCAGGCCCTGGTTTATCCCCGCCGGCTTCTGAAGTTGAATGGCCGAAGGGGAACCATGCCACGAAGCAGTTTGGTCCATCACTCGGGTAGTTTGCTCCTACTTAAGTTTAATTATATCTTTTGATATCAAAGAACGTTATCTGTCCTTCCGTTCAAGCAATCAACCAACCAATCAATCAATCAATCAATCAATCAATCAATCAACCAACAACAGTATGTGAAAAGCTGCCCATCTGATGACCATTTGGACCAAACGATCAAACTTTGGTGCCTGGTGTTTCGTTTGTCAGCTTTCTGGTTCAGACGTGCCATGCAGCGAGGATGAACTTTCTGATTCACCCATGCCAGATGCTGGGATGAACTTTCTGATTCACGCCTGCCAGTGATGAGGAACTTTCTGATTCACGCATGCAGTGAGAATAAACTTTCTGATTCACCCATGCCAGCTAGGAGGAACTTCCTGATTCACTCATGCCATTGAGGCTAAACTTTTTTATTCACGCATGCCAGTCAGAATAAACTTGCTGATTCGCCCATGCCAGCTAGGATGAACTTCCAGATTCACTCATGCCATTGAGGCTAAACATTTGTGATTCGCCCATGCCAGCGAGGATGAACTTTCTGATTCACGCATGCCAGTGAGAGTGAACTTTTATCTTGGGCTGGGCTTGTAATAAAACAATGTGTCATTTGTGCCTTACATCATTATCACCCAGGGGCAGTACATTATAAGCTTTTCTGTTACAGGTCGATCATTACCTCGGTAAAAAATAATTTATATCATGAAGTCTAATTTCCTGAACCTGGCCATCGATTAATGTGGAAAGATGAAGTTTTACGCTCTCTTCTAATACTCTCCGTTCCTTTCTCTACAAACCAATGAACATAAGATCGGGTAATATTACGACAGTACCAGACCAGTAGACGGATCAAACAAAATCATGTGTAGAAGGTTATATAAAAAATCTAAATGTATACATTGAATAACGAATAACGATTGTCACTTGGGATCGGAAAATAATTCCTGAGCTTAAGAAACAAAGCGACTTTAGGTCTTATATTCTAACCAACGAATGCCTACCTATAGTACTTGATTATAGCCAATCCCGACCTATTATGATATGACATCGTTGGTTGAGGCAATATAAACCACAACCCTCACTGTATGTTAACGGTTATTAGCGAATCTTCAGTCAGATCACCTCTTATGCTTGTAACAGCCATTTTGTTTTTCTCAAGTTGGTTCGTTCTGGGATATACTATACTATATCCCAGGTTCGTTAAAGCTTAAACATATTTCACGTACTAAATTCTCAATGGAATATTTGTCCAAACTTGACTCCATATATTTCTGATACAGGCTGTCAGTGACTACTTTTACACATCAAATATAGTCGTATTTCGTCGCTGCACTGATAATGCATTTATTGAAATAAGTCAAATAAGTACAACAGAGCCGCCAAACTGGAATATCGTTATAGCCCAACGAATATAGTTGCATGGGACAAGGCATATTTCTCAAGTGTGAGAATTTATTTTGGTGGACTTCTATAGTTATTTGAATATTAGTACAGCTTAGCGAAGATTTAGATAGGACAATGTATCTTTGATATTGTGAGAATTTTAGTTTGTGAACTTCTAATGTTATTTGAATATTAGTACAGCTTAGCGAAGATCTAAATGGGACGATGTCTATTTCATAAGAGTGAGAATTTAACATGGTGAACTTCTATAGTTATTGGAATCAGATTCGTACAACTTACCGACTATTTAGATGGGACCGATTATTTAGATGGGGTGATGTCTAGTTCTTATTTGTTTGAATTTAACTTTGTGTACCTGTATAGGTACTATATAGTTGTTGAATATTTATACAGCTTAGCGAAGATTTAAATGGGACGATGTCTATAAGTGTGAGAATTTAACATGGTGAAATTCTATAGTTATTGGAATATTCGTACAACTTACCGATTATTTAGGTGGTGCGATGTCTAGTTCTTAAGTGTGAGAATTTAAGTTTGTGAACGTCTTCTTTTATTTGAATATTGTTACAGTTAAGCGAATATTTAGACGCGATGATGTCTTTTTCATAAGTGTGAGAATTTAACTTGGTGAACTTCTACTGTTATTTGAATATTGTTACAGCTTAGCAAATATTTAGATGTGACGATGTCTATTTCAGAAGTTTGAGAAATTCACTTTGTTGTTCTTGAATATGTACTAGTTGTAGAATAATGTGCCCAGCTTACCGATGATTTAGATATACGATGTATATTTTTTAAGTTTGAGAATTTAACTTTGTGTACTTGTATAGGTACTTTTTGATGAGTAGTGTTCCCGGCTAACAGAAGATTTAGAAGTACTTCTAAAGTCATTTGGATATATATGCAGCTGATACAAGATTAAAATGGGACGATTTTTATTGGATTATTGAATTCACTTTGTGTACTTTCATGTTTTTAAAATAGAGAAAGAACATTTTGCTTGTACTTTTTAAATTAATTTTGTACGATTCCACCACGCCGAGAGGAAGCGCTTAACTGCATTAGACCGCTATTGCGTCTATACCTTGTTATGTTCGTCAAGAAGTCATAAAAGCAAAAAGGATCGCCTGGAGTCCGTTCCATTTCATTTTTATGTCCATCCATCAGAGAAGTCATACTGATGTAGACTAAATCACAAGGCATAGAAGACCGTTTCCGTTTCTTTATCGAGTCGTTGGTCTGGTATCTTTCTCGTCACAGTCCTGTAGAACGCTGAGACATTCAGTCTACCTTTAATTGCAATTTACCTGACATTTACAGGTAATTGAAGTCATCAATCGCCCTGGGACGATCTTAATAGCTCACTCACGCGACTTTGTAGCCCTATTCTTGGATACGTGATCTTTATACCAACAAGCATACTTCCTGATAAGCGTAAGTCGATTACTAAAAGCTCTTTCTCTGGATCAATAGAAAACTGGTGTTTCTCCCTCTGCCTCTTGTGCGTGCAGTATCAATGTGGTCGTCTTCTTCAGCCGAGATCAAATTACCAACATTACCCAATAAGTACCTTATAATTTTATCCCAAGACCTTTATTCACAAAGGTGTAAACTTCCATTGCCCACGATAATACCACTAGGCGACGATTACCTTTAGATTCAATTCATCACACAAGCCCTATAAAACGGAAGTGGCGCCCTTGGTCACATAAATCCATGGCGGGTCGCTTCGAATCTTCTAGCGTCCACTTGTTAATATGACCTCATGCCATCTATAGCGGGAGTTCGGATGTAATTTGCATGGATCGACCTCAAGACTGGGGTTGCTGCACTAGCTATTATGATACAAATGCTTTGCAAGAATAGTATTTTAAAAAGAAGAAAAAAAGTTAACCGCTTTGGCCAGGAACTGTTGGTTAATTGCTTCCCTCTTTCTTCTTGTCGTTCATGGGCGTGGACGAGGGGGGCTAACACTAAACACAAATGCTAAGGTTCCGCCAGATCAAATAGGTACGGGAAGAAATTCGGCAAGCGTGTTCTATTGACTCTGGTGTAATAATTTTGCGATTGCAGCGATTAAGTCACAGGAATATGGGTCGATTATTTTCGGTTGTAGTCATGCTCAGTGGTACACCTATACTTTTTTTTTCATTGGGAAAACTTGATTAACTAAAAATTGTAACGGCTTTTTTATGACTCCTAGCTTGCAGTGCTAACGCTTAACATTTAACAGTACATTTCGCGTATCATTTCGCTCAACAAGTTTTCTGTTCAATTCCAAGAAATATACAGCCTACCATCTAAATATTCCCTTAGATATACTAATATTTAAATAACTATACAGTGTATTTAGATTTCAAGGAATCTGTCATTTATTCAAGACGCATGAATACTTAAACTCCAGAAAGTTCAACTCTAGATTTCGGCAGTAATGACATGATTAATAATCTTCAACAAGTTAATTCATTTCGCATGAATGTTTTAGGATTCTTCAGGACAAGACCATGGCCTGTGTTCATCAAGTTACTTAAGCTTTTCTTTATTAAAAGAAATTGTCAGCCAATTTTTTCTCATTCAAAAACCAAATTAAATGTGAAATAATAAGTTTCTTGGCTAAAATTTCTAAGCTATAAGAAATATTTAAGTAGCTCTATGAACATATTTTTATGGTACATGTGGGATTGTTTATTGTTTGCCTCCATCAGGAATATAAAGTTAAAGATAACTATTACTACAATGCCTGACACCAGAATTAGTTGTTCAGCTCTGTGTGTTTGTTCCTCAATTCATCGATATCCAGGTAAAAAACTTTATAATTTGTTTTGGTTGTTTGTTTGTTTGATTGATTGGGGTTTTACACCGTAGGTCCCACTTCAACTAAATTCACTCGCATGACAGCGTGTCAGCCCAATGGATAAAAGAAACCATCCTCTACACCACTGACAACAAATACATGACAATCACAGGGCGCTTTCAAAGACATCACAGACAGATGGGCTTCCCGTTTCTCTGTAGCTATGAGAGCACCAGGGCAACACGAGGCTTCTAAACTTGTTTAGAACACAACTGTAGGATTGAATATATCTCGTGTTGTTTGTGTAGTGAATTGATTATGTCAAATTAAATTAGGTTTTGTCAGAAAATTCAGATTACATAGGCTATTTAGTAAAACAATTAACGTTAAACAAAGTAATATCTAAATAGTATACGACCCAGAGACTCCGGTTCGAGTCTCGGTGGAGACAAGACACGTTTCTTTCTCTTATTTAAAACCCTACACAGTTTGCAAGAACGCAGTTATGGTCTGGTCGGACCCCTTGTGCCAGAAATGGAAATAATTGTTTAGCCTATGTATTTTAAGTTAAACATTTCAAGGTTATTATAGTGAAAATTGCTTCGAAATGACAATTAATAAAAGTTAAATTGGACATGAGTTTTCTCAGTTTTATCTGACTATATCCTGTCCACTTTGTGGCTTTTTGTTGAGGGTGAGTTTTTGTTGGGAAGGAATATAACATGTGCATAAACCAAATATATAATAACTCAATATAACTAGCAAATTGACTTATGTGTTGTTATGTTTTACGATATACTAAGGTTAGACAGACAAGAAAGTTTACTGATGTCATTCTAAGCAAATTATCGAAAAAATGATGCACCCGTTTTAGTTCCTGTTCCAAATAGAGGATATTCCAAAGTGAAGTTTAAATACCATAAATATTGTTCGAGTGAATGGTTGGAATAGATAACCCACGAGACGTGAAGCGTAAATCATTCTGTCATTCACGATTTCTACCATTCACGATGTGTGTAATATTCTATTTATTTTTTATATCAACTATAAAATCAAAATCCATGTCAAATTCCACGATCAGCTGTAATATCGCAAATGTCAGAATCGTACTGTTTAATGCCTTCGATATTCCTACGCTTGAATGAAATAAAACCATAGTTCATCAGTGATGTATGCATTAAAATATAACAGTTTCTGCTACCTTGCAAGATTTAAATTTCTTATATGTTTCCCAATTAGTTTGCCACAATATTTATTTGTCCAACTGACCCTCTAAAAAGAACGATTTTTGACTTTGCAGACGTTTTATTCGCTTTTTTGCTAGAGCACGAGGCTGTTGACGCTTAACCGTTTGAAGCATGGCTGTTTTGTTGTATTAAAGATATCAACTAATTTTCTGCGGCTTGTTGAAATCAATTCACGTGGTCAATTTCACTATATTCGTGTTTAGTGCAGTTAAGTCTACACTGAAGAAATCCATTTAGCATGTTAAACTCGAGTGTGCAGCCGTCACTCAAAAAGCACTGTAGGCCTAGTCCGGACAGTGTCAAAGTTCACAAAAGTGTTAATTCACTGCAGTCAAGTATCGCTTTCATGTGTGAAGAAAATCGTGGTATTTCATTGATATATAAATAATAAATAGATAATATTCTCAATTGTGACTTTAGTTTAACCAATTTATACTGGAATATTCATCTTCGTTTTCTATTTTCTGCGCGATAGGGAAAATTGTTTTCATCAAAATCAACCAGAGGGTCCAGTAATACCTTAAATCCCTCGATCACTCGCGAAAACACTCTTACTTAAATCAACCAGGGGTCTGTTTTTCAGTTTAATTCTGTCTTTTTTAAACTTTAAGATAATCTTCTATTCTGAGGCTACATTGTCCTCTAGTAATTAAACAAAGTTGAGCCCTCGGGATATATATTGGCCATCTGCATCCTTTCTGTCTTGTGCTGTACTTCCGGTGCAGCCGGGTTATCAATATCATATCGGGAGTAATTACCGCACTCACAAGAAAGTGTCCTCGCTTTAGAACTGCTAATATTAGTCGCCACATATATTTAATTTAGTTCCCAAAAGGAATCAACATTACTAAGAGGTTTTGAATAGTTGTTTGCTGCATAATTACACAAGAAAGACTATCATGGATTTTAACGTATGTTAGTTAAGACAGCAACGTTTCTTTGTACAGTTTCTAGTCCTGTGGTCAAACATGCAGCGTGTCAGAAAGTATATACTTTTTAGCCATACGTCGAAATGTGGATAAACAGCAGTTGAATCCATCCATAGCCGTCCAGGCGTCCATGTGTAAGTTTACCCCAAACTATAAATGTCTGTTAAATGCACTTGTTGGTCCAGTAAACATGAGTTCTTGACTTTGTCGGCATATTTTAACCAAATATACCAAATAAACACACGTAGTGTTATTACGAAAATATTTAAGTTTATTTTTACTCAACATTTATTTATTATACTTTCATCAGGAGATGATGGTTATAGCATATGACGAAATATTGAGTCGAAATGACTAAAAGTTTTTCGGAATTACGCTCTTTGTGTTTCAGTAGATCTAATGCATGATGTCTGGATTATTGAGTACAATTACACAAAATACAGATTCTTTATCACCAAAACGTTTATACCGAAAATTCTTTGATCAACTGTCGATCTGCTTATAGGTGAAGATTGAACTAATGAAGAAAAATTTCCGACTCTTACTATTGTAGGAAAATATGATAACTAAAGTGATTCTTCGGTCACTCATAAAAACAACTTCAGTTCGTAGCGAATGAGCAAATTTGAAACTAATCAAACCATATAGTGTTAGAGCCAGTAAGACGACACCACACCTGTCTTTGTAGTCCTGTTGGTATCTGATTAGAGTAAGTCAGTTAATGATGATCTAGATCTGTTCTGAAAATGGCCCAAAGCTACACGGACAGAAAATTAATCGCATTACTGTTAATTGCCTGGATTAAATGAGCGACTTTCCTCCTTATAGTGGCAGACAGACAGTTGACATAAAGTCCGATTATACTTTCTGTGTAGGTTGGAGAGGATTTGCTAAGCCTATTGACAAAGTGGTTAGCAGGGCCTATGGTAGTCTTTATAGACTAATCCGATTTGTGGAGATTAACTTCGAGACAATTTACTTTGAGGATCATGCTATCGGGTATTGTGGCATGACTTCAAGGTGAATATATGTACTTGGTCTAAGTTTAAGTGGCAGGGCGTTGATATGTCTCCTTAAATAGGAATCAACCATTATCAGAGAACCCAGAGCTAATAAGCCCATAAGAACATTAAATGTATTATTCTTTCACTGGTGAATTAATGGCCGATAACTAGAGAAGTTGATTAGTTTTGCCTCGTCCATACCTGTGCCTGGGAGCATTTGATGAATCATCTTTCAGGTGACACACTTACTTTCAAATTAACGGCCATTTTGCTAAGGTAAAATATTACCTTCCCAGAAGCCTGAAGATCATTACAAGGATTTGTAACGTTATCCAATTGGCTGTAGATAGTTCTAATAAATAAACTCGGGTGCATATATTCGACTCAAATTATGAGGGGCCGTTTCATCTGGGATTACAGGTTTCATCTTCCAAAATGTAGCACTCAATTTAAAGCAATTGTGTTACAAATATAGGTATTTGTATGGTCGATTGTTTTGATTAACAATGACCCTAGAAAACAGAGCCTCTACGACGAGGGCTCGTCCTCTCAATAAATTAAGATTGTGTGTAGATTTAGTTCATTCGCGGGGGTATTTCACTCACATGTGTCAACCACTGTATTTTCAAAAACGAATGCAAATTTAATCCGAAAACTTAATATGAAAAGATTCAGTCTTTATGAATTTACTATTTGATTCAATCTTCTAATTTTTCTTCTTAATATCAGTAGACATAAACAAAGGTAACCAACCACTATTGTATTTATAATGTAGGGATTTATCTTCTCTAAAGAATCTTATACTGTGAGGGGAATCCTTTGTCTAACCATTTAATTAACTTCACCACTCTGGTATTTTTAATTATCTCGTACAACGTGGCGTCATGTAGGGTAATTAATAATTGTAGTAGACTTTGTTAGAAGGAGGGGATTGGAAGGGCGAGAAGGGTTTCAGATAGTGTTACAACTGTTCCCTATTTCCATAGAAAATTACATGTTTGTGTCGTTTCTTAATTACAGCGTCTAAAGATGACTCAACTTATAAACACGATGAAGGGGGACTCGAAAACGCGATGAGCCGTGACGCACTGCAGCGAGTCTCTGGTAATAAACGAGAGAGGCAGCTCATTGGTGGCAGACACGGGTTTGTTGCCTTTAGCGGTCAGAAAAGCTCGGGGGCTTTTACTGCTGGACAGGTAACCATGTTGAAGTCTCTACGCGTGCCACCTGCATCCATGACAAAAGCTTTGTGTTCTACCTGACAAGGATGCAGGCTTTATGCTTATTCAGGAGACGCTCAACACGCGCTCAATAAAGCCGTGATGTCGCCGATATATTATCTATTTTTTGTCTGCCGGGTGAAGGGACGTTTCCAGGTGGAGTTGTTGGCCTTCACTGTGTTTGACGTGCCGGGGGCGGGCAGGGCAGCATTGACATGAAGCACATCACCTTAGACTGCCATTGCCTATCTTGTCACATTGTTAATTTAATACAATCTGTTTCTATGGTCTGGCAATTATAAATGTATGATTGAAGGTGGGGCCTGGGGAAGTCTTGTCTGTCCCTCACTCTGAGATATCAGCAAAATAGGAATTTATTTTACATTAATTTTAATGTTCATCCGATTTGTGTTCTTTATAATCATATTAAAAATGTAAGGTAAAGAACGAAGAAAAACTGCGTCTACTGTCTGTGCATGTATATCGAACTTAAAACATAACAAGATTTTGGTAATAGATTAATTTTTATCCTTCTTAAAGCTACTCAAAGAAGTTATCGCAAACATTGTGAAGTTAATTCAATAAGTTACAACAAAAATATATTATCTATTTTCTTCCTTTATTAAAATAACCATACGGCAAGATTTAGGAGACTTATAAATTACGCTACATACCGCATTCTTTAGAAGCAGTTTTCTAGTGGATTATTTACAAGAGAAAATTAATCCAAATCCAGTGCAGGGACATCTGTGAAATGAAAAAGAAAAGCGAAAGAAAATGTTTTCCATTTAGTACGTTTTGATTCTTTGTTGAATATATGAACCGCTTGTAATTTAATTTAGGCATGCTTTAAATGCTTTTTGTTATTAACGACATTGACATCATTGAAAATCTTGATGAATGCTTTGCTTATTCCCCCGCCTGTTACAGTTGATGCTGCGAGCAGATGTTTTCTATATCAATTACTTAACCTATACATGTACAGCGTCATCGGTTAAACACCTAGACAACTTGAGTACAGTCTCAAGAAATCTGAAAATCCACCAGGTATTAAATCCCTTGAGTAGATTAGATTAGTTAGCAATAGTTGTTTTAAAATGAACACCATGGATCCATGTAGTGTTATTGTCCTTCACTTCGACCCATACCGAGGATACCGAGAATTTAGGATGCATTGGGAAACCGGGGTAATCTCCGATCATGGCACAATTCCAGCGTTTTAATACATTGACAATTGAGCGCAGCGTAAAACTTTAATCAATTTTATCAATCCCAGAGACGAGAGAGAATATTATAAAAATAATCGAAGTGAGGCTCAACTAAGTATTGACAGTTATACCTAAAATTTCTACTTATCTCTGACAAAGACCTATAAAGGATACAAGCGAACAAATGTTAAAGGGATATAATGTTGAAGCCGAAATTATATCAGATAATTGTATCTTTCTTTCTCCTGTGCATACAAATTCATTGGTTGTATAGTTTATATTTCTTTGGAGCAGCCTCCTGCTGATTGCTCTACTCCAAACCTATATCGAATATGTTGTTTGCTGCACATTTATCACATATTTTCTATGTCATGTACATAGCCCTTACCTTTCTCCGTAGATGTCTGTATAGGTAACTCATACATAACAACTCGAGAGTAAGATCGATTCAGAAACTGGGAGTTAATTTGGAACCTGAGATGATTCGTCTGATTCAAGTAATCAATATCCATTTACCAGAGTAATTAATTTTTTTTAAATATTTTGGCCATCGATATTTATATGTCATTGTTTTATTGTTTATAATGACAAATTTAAAAAGACCATGGTGTTGCGCCTGGTGTGTTGGTGACAAGTGTTAAACATATTTTTGTTAGAACTCTCTTGATTCCGTCATAATTTGTCATACGAAGGTCGCAGGATTGCAGGCGTATATAAACCTTAAGCCGTTCAATAAACAATAGAACAATTTAATATGTATATAATTATATATAGCAAAGTTGACCCGTTTCAAGTTACGAGATGTTATCTTCCGCGTTATTAACAGATTTTATATACACAATTCACATTCATGTGTCACTATGAGTTGATATAGCTATTGATACGTTTATACGTTGTTATACCCCAATACTGGGATATAATTCACCAATATAGATCTTGGACCTATCAGCTATTTGTTTAATTATTTCAATGCTAAATGTGTAGAGGTGTACCAGCATTTGACAAATTTATATTGCTTTATTCATGTGATTATTTGTACATACATGTGGGTAATCTTCATGTTAACATAAACTTTTAAAGGAAAAGAAAACTGAAGACCAACTGAAAGGCCACGACTCAGTAAAAGTTATGTTAATATAGAATAAGTCTGTGCAAAATAAACTATGATTATTTACCTAATCACTGGTGCGAGAGGAGCCAGATGCTGACCAATGGAATGATTGGTTTTATTCGGGTAATAATTATGTGTGATTTGTCAATCACCCTGTATTTATACCGACACACTAACATTTATACGGTCAAAATAACCTTGCATGTAAACAACAAAATAAATAAACATAGAGTAGCAAATTATGGGACATTGGTCATCGGGAGAATTGCATGCACACTTGGATGCTGTGTATGAATTATACTTATTTATAGGCTGTGGCAGATGTTTCTATATTTGACTTTATTGGTTTCATTTACGTTTGACGCCATATTTTAGGCTATTTTAATCGTGAGTCAGCTCGCCAACCAATTATTTTTTAAGGACTCAGGATA
>JARFOD010121361.1:0-14493 GCA_031763545.1 Mopalia muscosa | reverse complement strand
GGGTGGTTTTTATGAGGTATCCTCCCGGTTTTCCACCATATTAAGGCTAGGTGCAGTATGAAGTGTACAATCGTCATATAAGTGAAATACCCTTGAGCACGAAGTTAAACCCCAATGAAACGAACAAACAAATTTTGTTGTCCAATGTAAGTTTAGCCTGTCGACCATAGATCCAGGTACCGTCATTATATAGCGTATGCAATACTGATGGTACAGCTTCATGATCATCAAAAAACGTCTTGCAGATTGAGATTTTTTATCCAAACTAAACAGAAAGTAAAATCTTTTTAAAAGGAATCAACGTGAAAAACATCTTTTGATATACCTAAAGCATTCATTTTAAAGCCACTTACCTGCACTCATAAATTTTTTCGCCTGTATAAAGCTCAAAACTTTCCCTATCATCCAGCTTCTGCC
The DNA here is from genome assembly GCA_031763545.1 of Mopalia muscosa. NCBI lineage: Eukaryota > Metazoa > Mollusca > Polyplacophora > Chitonida > Mopaliidae > Mopalia > Mopalia muscosa. The sequence goes on along the minus strand of JARFOD010121361.1, from coordinate 14,076 downwards.
ATGTCATTACCTAATGCCCATGCGCCTTTGTTAGTCACAACATCTGGCATACGGTAAATTCACATGGTCGGAATCTGCTTCGACGACAAAGGCTCATGGGAATCGGGCGCATACAAAATCTCAAACTACAAGAGAAACGACTATCATGGCAGAGCTATATATGAGCGAGTCACATGTTGTGGCTCCGGCAACGAGGTTTCCGCCCGATTTCCCACCGTAATAAGGCTGTGCACAGCGTGAAGTGGACAATTCGTCATCATATGAGTGAAATACCCTTGAGTATGACGTTAAGCACCAATCAAGGCAATCAAACAAACAAACCAATGTAAGGGATGATGGGGTTGCACGATAAACACCATTTATTTGAGTAAAAAAGCACATTTCAATTGGTGAGAATTCTCTCACATGGCTTTACGTGTAAACAATGTAAGGAATGACCTAATTACGTCAGCACATTTGCCGCTTCAAGATCCATGACATATAACTCGTTGCTTTTTGTAGTCATTCATTTGATAAAGTTAAACATGCCTGTTGTCTTCGTAGTTTCCGAAGAATACGCACAAATAAGGGACGTAATGAGGTCAAGGAGGCATGTTACTTAGCTGCTGCTTTCTTAAATTCACTGCACGAGGGAATAGTTCACAAAACAATCCTGTTCAGGTTCCAAATTCAATATTTTCATCATCAATAATGTTAGGAACAAGGTTTAATACTATTTATTCATGGCATGTTAATGTTTTTGTTGAAATATATTTTAGCTGTAACCACCCAATATAGCACACATTTGGCACCGTTGATGTCTTGGAGCAAAATATCACTTTCAGGTTATTACTTGAATTCGGACCCTGTATTAGGATTAATGTCATATGGTGAACAATATACAGAGCTGAATTAAGTGGACAGACTAGGCATAAAGGTCTATCCGTCATGCATGCCTGGAAAAAATGGGGAAACCGAGAAGCTCCTTTCAGGGAAATCTGTCAGACTCGCAGGAAATTTTTGTGATTCAATAAAAAAATGTAGGATCAAAAAAAAAAAAATTTGGTTTCACAAGGAGTTTTCACAGAGAAGGTATCAAAATATCTTGAGAGTGTATATTTTAGGTATTGTCCCACCTGGATCGCTGAAGGATGAAGTCTTTGAGCAGTTTTAATAGTAGTCCCGGCGGGGCTTCGGCGATCATAGCCAGGCATACGCAATGACCGGTAGACAGAGTTGTTTTCACAGTAGGAGTTATTTATACATACCAGCGGCACTACCAGCTCCTATTATGCATGTGTTATACCTAAAATAAAGCTGATAGTATCAAATAAAGCTGTAGAAAGATCTTTACTGTTCACTTTTAACATGAAAGTGTGAAAAAACCTACCAAAAATTCAAAAGTGGAACAAATTAAAAAATAAAAAATGCAGTTAAGACTGTTAAATAATAACGTTTGTTTTCTAAGAAATTTACTGTCAAAGAGTGCCACAAAAGTATGGGTTCTATGGGTCCACCTGTAGTCCTATAGGTATAGATTAAACAAAAAAATATACAGGGAAACTTCCCTGATCCATCCATGTATCCATGTTAAAACAGGCTGAAATTCAACAAGAACAAAAAACAGGAAAGACAAAATCAATGAAATAACCATATTATGAGTTCAAAAAATATCCAAATGGCCCCTTTAAGGGCCATCAACTTCCATAGTAACAGTCCTTTCAGATTTACATTATCTCTATGTGCATGGGTTTATTCCCATAAAATAGAATGCATCATTTTATTCTTACATTATTTTCCATTGGTTATTAATTTTCAGCATGGGAACCATTGTTGTGGAACTATATTGGAAACATGCCCCAATGACATGCAGAAATTTTGCTGAGCTTTGTCGTAGAGGTTATTACAAAAATGTGAAATTCCATCGAATTATCCGAGATTTCATGATTCAGGGCGGGGATCCTACGGGGACAGGTACGTTAACATTAAAAAGCTTTAATTTATTTGACATAATTATAGGCCGGCGGCCTTGGCTTAGTGGTAGCTAGTGCGCTTCCTAAACTGAACCTGCTTGGATTTACTGTTCACTGGATCGAGTCCGCCTGTCGACCGTCAGGTATATGAGTGAGTCACATGTTGTTGCTTCCTCCCGGTTTTCCACTGTAATAAGGCTGTGTACAGTGTAAGGTGGACAACCCGTTGTCATATAAGTGAAATACCCTTGAGTACGACGTTAAACACCAATCAAACAAACAAACAAACAATCTATTAGATACAACTTTATACTGTATATTTGCATTGTTTACATTTTTAGTATCTTGATTTATTCAATATGATGTAATTAATATATAAATTAAACAGGAGTCACAATGATACATTTTATTTACAGTAACAACTTACACCAATGTTTATGTGGCTTTTAGTGGAAAACGTAGAATCTCACAAAAAAATGTAATACCAAAGTTGTTAACAACTTTTGCAATGTTTATAATTTTACAATGCATAAATTTAAGGAAAAACATTTTTTTAAATAATATAAAGGGAATATATAAATTTGATAATATATTTAATCCATAGCCGTGTGCTACTGATATGATTTAATTTTGTTTACTTTTGAATCTATGTTTTTTTTCTACACAATAAATGTTGTTGATACAAACTTTCCCTTCAGAACAATCAGCTCCTACTTATCATACTTCACTGTACCACTCACAGGTTCGAATCCAACCATCAACCATCAGGGGGAATATAACTGAGTCCCATAATGTGGCTTCAGCAAGCGTGGGGGTGGTTTTCACAAGGTTTCATTCATTTTGATCTCTGTGAATTTGTTTCCTGCCTGCTTTAAGTAAATTTAAATGCTTTGTGTTTTAGGGAGAGGAGGTGCATCGATATATGGTCAGAAGTTTATTGATGAAATGCACGAGGACTTGAAGCACACAGGTAACAGTTGAAGTATATAACCCTGACATTTTCTGTTATTTATAAAGATACCAGCATGTTATTTTCTCAACTGTCAGACAAGACAAATTCGAAAACAGACCTACTCGAAAGTCAATTTTAACAATTTAACATCCTCAAAATCAAATAAGTCTCCAAAGTACAACCGTTATGCGTACAGACATTATAAGTGAAATAACCTTAAGTCTTGTGTTTAACTTTTATATAGCTCTGAACCATTAACATGTATAAAATAATAAAGCATAGAAATACCACCTAGCCATAATAAATCACTAAAGAAACTCTGAAAAGACAAAGTTGGACATTCTCAATATCTGGACTTTAATTAAGTGTTCACCAAGAGGTAGTGTAATGTACATGCATATGATAACTTACCCTATAACTTCTATAAGTTGGGACACTCTAATTTTGGGCTGGCCACAGAAATAACATGTAAGACCCCCTGTGGTATATCCTATTTCTCTGTCTCAACTATTAGAAGTTATAGGGTCATTAAATTCGAAATATTTACATTTTCAGAGTTTCTTGAAATTGCTTTAATGCTTTATTATGTCAAGCAGTTAAAATGTGGATAAGCTAGATTTTAACATTACACCAATACAAGATTGTGGTGAGTGGGAACTTGCTGTTGCCTTGGTGCTGTTGGAGCTAAGAGGCAACATGAAGCTGATTTGTTGGGCCGTTTTTTGTGATGCATCTTGTTATTGTCCTGTCCTGTATTTGTTGTTGAGGGTGGTTTCCCATCACCCATCGCCATCACGTTGACAAGCAGTAATAAGGGTAAAAAACTTTAATCACATTTACGCACCTCAAAACCCACCAGCCCTGGGGCAAAGGGCAGGTTGTTTGAAGATAGCAATGCTGTCTTAGCATTGAAGAGAAAATTACTTTCCAAGTTCCAACATTATGGAAACGCTTCACATCTTAACATTGTGCTAGGGTCCATTATTGTTGGAATCGTCACCGTCTTATAAGTGAAATACCCTTAAGCAGGACGCAAAACAACAATCAATCAAAACCCCTGCATTTTAAATAGCAAAGAAATTATTGATAATTTTTGTTTTTGTTGTTGCTAGGAGCTGGCATCCTGTCTATGGCTAACAGCGGACCGAATACAAACGGCAGTCAATTTTTTATAACTCTGGCACCGACTCAATGGTTAGACGGGAAACACACCATATTTGGTCGCGTGAGCAGTGGAATGGGTGTGGTCAAACAGATTGGAATGATGGAAACAGACCAAAATGATAGGCCAGTGGATGAGATTGGTATAACAAAAAGTTACATCACACGGACCTAATGATTTTTATGGACATGCCATTATTTTAATTTCTCCAAGCCATTTTAATATCAGGAATGTTTTGAACTTTATTACCACCTAAAAGTAATAAGGCTTTGAACGGACCTTTTATTGATTTTCTGATCACTATTGTTTGTGAGAAAATCTATTTGGACAAGGGTTCAGTTAAGGACTAAGAAAGTGAGCTTGTGGAATACATTTATGGAGGCAGGCAGTTAGGAGGGAGCCAAGAGTCATAAGGTAGCCAATCTGTTTTGCCAGGTCTGTGTATGTTGTCAGTAGTGGCAAGGGTGGTTTTGTTCACCCATTGGGCCATTCAAGCTGTCCTACATGTATGATTGAACTAGCCTGATATACACAGTGTCCTTCCCCAATCAAACAAACATCTTTCTGAAGTATTGTACAGCAGCTCATGTCATTTAAATTGATCATATGTAAATAAAATAATCATTCATGTGTAAAACATCAGATTGTTTGTTGTTACATAATAATGTATGAGGGGATACTGTGTTGAAGAATTATCATAGTTTCAGAAAGGGTCAGAATTTGCACAAATAAATATGTGTGCCCAGTAAATATAGTTATGGACCAGCTGTTGATTCCGGATACCATCATGGATACTGGTTTTAGTGACTTACTGACTGTTAATGTTTTAGGCTTGATTTCATTAGTGAACCAGTTAAATGTTTTGTGGGCTAGTCACTGCTGAATCTTAATTTTTTATCACTGGAAGATTTAGCGATATTCCATACACCTATCCTTTTGCTGTGTATTGCCTCAGCAAGTTTAACCCCAAACGCAATAGTTCAATGTACTTCATATATAACATGTTCATGGGGGCCTCTCTGCCTTAGGGAGCCCGCGGCCATGGCCTAGTGGTAGCGTGTTCGCTTACTAAACTGAACCTGCTTCGATGTACCATTCACTGGATCGAGTCCACCTGGCGACCATCAGGTATATGAGCGAGCCACATGTTGTGGCTCCGGCAATCGCAGGGTTTGGTTTTCCACCGTTACATGGCTTAGGTGCAGTGTGAATTGGACAATCTGTCATATAACAAATGCCAGTGATGCAAAATCGCTTTACTCTAGAGTACCACAGATGCCGCTTAATATTTAAATTTAACACTTTTTCTTCCATTGTCACTCTGACCCTCATTATACGATCAACCCAAGTCTGTTTTCTCTATTAAGTTTGTTTTACCAGACATTTCCTGCAAATGTATATAAATTTCCACTCATGTCCCTTGAGATATGGGGCGGCAGACTGAAACATTATTTCTGTACCCCTTTGCATATCTAGCAAAAGGGCAACAAACTAGTAGATTATCCTTGTTGCCTGTTACCCATGTGTCTCTCGAGCCAAGGGAAGTATATGGGAGGAATATTCTGGCAAAGGGCTGTAGACTGAAAGGTTATTCTCCTTATACATGCCCTTCAAACCAAGGGGCAATATAGATATGGTTCTTTGCGTTATCCGTGCCCTTCAAACCAAGGGGCAGTAGAGAGAAGGGTTATTCTCATTATATATGACCTTCAAACAAAGGGGCATTAGACTACAAGGTTATTCTCCTTATATGTGCCCTTCAAACCAAGGGGCAGTAGAGAGAAGGGTTATTCTCGTTATATATGCCCTTAAAACAAGGTATATGAGCGAGTCACATGTTGTGATCGTGGGGATGGTTTTTACGAGGTTTCCTCTCGGTTTTCCATTGTAATAAAGCTGTGGACAAACCGTCGTCATAAGTGAAATACCCTTGAGTACGACGTTAAACACCAATCAAACGCAGTAGACTGTAGGGTTTTTCTCATGAAACGTATAACTTTAGCAAAAGGGTTGTAGACTGGAAGGCTGCAAATGCCATATAGATAAGTTAACCGGCATTGGGGACAAACCCCATTATAATGTTTCATGTGATGTAGAAAATTCAGAAGAACCCAGCTTTAAAAATGATGCATTATGGAAAACTTCTGCCGTTGCTCAATAATACTGCTTTACCCAGTGCAATATGTAGACCCTACACAGCAACTAAATCAACAAATATTAAGCCAGTCAGTCGAATGAAAATAATTGCTATACGAAGTGGCTGATCAGGGAAGGAATGACCGAGAGTTCTTTCCAACTTGAAAGACAAGTGTCTGAAATTTGATGTTTCTTGTTGGTCTACAATGCCTTGGATATTACTATATGGCAGTTGCATAATTCTTGTTAATATAATTCTGATAATATCTGTTAATAATGTTACCTATTTAATAGTTGTGAAGGTATTATATCAATATCAAGTAAACAAACAAACTTGTATTTTCTGGGAAATTATATGATGCTCTTGTCGGTCAAGGTGATACATGTAGATGGCACAGTCTGTTATATGAGTTACAGATTTATCTCCCTTTTTTCCCAATGGCCTATCCCATTATTTGATACTTTGATTATATTATCATCGTGTTGTCATGGTAAAAAAAAAAAAAAAAATTCAAACACAAAATGAGAAAAATTTTATTTTTTATTTAGTCAACTGCAACGACATATCTCAATGTTTTTAACATGAATATTATCTATTTGTACACCTATCACCAGAAAACCATTAACTAGTTAATAGACTTCCGATATCAAATATTACAACAAGAACTGTACACATATCACCAGAAAACAATTAACTATTTAATAGATTTCTGATATCACCTACAACAGCAATATAGGTACATATATCACTATCATCAGAAAAATATTTACTAGTTAATTGACTTTCCCTATCAGATACATTTATAACAACAAGAGAGGTTTATATATAAAAAGCAAAGCAATTCATTTAAACTATAAAAGCATAAAGTATACTGTAGAATACAGTCAGGCAAGACAAAGCTAATAAGGGGGAGAACTCTTATACAAATCCAATCTAAATTATCCCCCTTGTACTGTATTTTAGACCTTGCAATACTAAAAAGCGTCCAGCACTGTGGTCAATTTATATCTGATTTCAATCACTAATATTCAGGAGGGAGGGGGGAGCAGCTTGCTTGAGTAATGATTGATGGGTGTTTAGCACTGTGCTTGTGTGTATTTCACTTTCCCAGTTATTGGCATGGCTTATCACATGTACTGCAGGCTTATGATGTTATCGTACATGTACACGGTTGAAATGCTTGTCAAACATATTTTCAGCTGGGTTTCCATGAGGTACAATCTGTTTGCCATGAAAACATATTTTTTTAAAAAGGGATCAAACAAAAATAGGCAGGTCTGTTTTGTAAGTCCTGCTCATTAATGATTATGAAAACGGGCATTTCTGTTTTGTTTGTCCAGCTCTTTAATAATGATTATAGCAGGCATTTCTGTTTTGTATGTCCAGCTCGTTAATGATTATGAAAACAGGCATATCTGTTTGGTATGTCCAGCTCACTAATGATTATGAAAACAGGCATATCTGTTTGGTATGTCCAGCTCATTATGATTGTAATGAAACAGTGATCCCCTCCCTGAAAGATTCAAATTGTAACCGGTTTGAAGAGTAATAAGTACATAGGTTAATGTATATTATGCACAAATATATATTGTTGACAAATTTACTCACTCCTAATAGTGAAAAAATAAATTGTGAAGATGTTGAGCAAACATGACAGTCTTTTTGTTCGAAATCAAATTACTTTATTTTTAATTATTTCAGATCTGTTAGACTGATCAGTGAAACTAAAGGGGAATGTGATTTACAACAACTTTTTGTATCTTAGATATTAATCAAATTAATTAGTGTCAACAGTTCTGCAACCTAAGTTTCGGGGTGAGTGTCATCAAGGTAAGTAGTGAACGATTAGCTTAACAAAAAGCTGTTATGATCTTCAACAATACAACAGAACATTCTTGTAACATGGATATTCAAATGAACAATAAGCTAAACAAAAAACCTGTAATGATCTTCCATGATACAATTTCATATTCCTGTAACCTGGATATTCAAATGAACAAATTGGAAAAAATCTGGTTATCTTCCATATTAGCAATTCTTGGTGCACTGCACTAAAGTTTTTACAATCAAGGTGCTATAGGAGTAAAATTTAAGAGTTTTGGGCACCGCTTTTCTAAAGTTCTACAAACAAGCTGGTATTATAAAAAAATTGATATTATAAATAATCAAAATTTAAAGCATTGCAATCCTATGAAAAAGAATTCTTGTAAATTTTAGAGACACATTAACTTGAACAGCTTTACTAATTTTATTAATTTACAATGCAAAATAAATACATAGAAACACAGTTTAAGTTAAATACATGTCACACATCATTAAAACAATGGCTCTAATTTGGCTAATGGTTTGAAAAATAAATTAACTTTAATAAAAAAACAAGAGCTAATTGACTGGGTGTCAACAATGATTTAAATCCTTGAAGGTTTCTTTCTGTTCATATAATTCCAAATTTTTGTGTGAATTTTTGTTAGTTTCATTCTCTGATTGGATTTAATGCAGGTTATTGAGGTTATTTCACTCACAGGACCACACGCCAGTCGGATAGGTGCAGGAAACCACCTCAACATCACTGGCAACAAAGACAAATACAGGACACAACAGAAATACATCACAGTTCATGTCACCCCTTAGTTCTGAGAGCACCAGGGCAACAGAAAATTCAGGCTGCTTTTTAAAAAATAATTTTTAAGAGCTATGTTTATGCTAGCTATGGGTAATACACAGCCTCCCTGCTCTCGTGAGACGTGAGGCTAGCATAGTCAATACTGAGCTATGTTTATGCAGGCAAGTCAGAAAGATATACCACAGTTCTCAATGATGCATGTGTTGTTTTGTTTCACATATATCTATCCTTTTCTAGCATATCATAACAGATTTTTGCTGAAGTTTAGATGGAAAATCTGTCTTTATAGTGACATTGTATAACAATACATTTCTGCAATTAAGAGAAACGTTAGATGACAGTCCTGTTAAATGAACTAAGGAAAATATGAAGTTAAAAAAGTAAATTTAATTGGATGAGTACAAGACACAGAGTTTTGTATTCTAATACATCAAAAAAAATTGGTAAAGTCATAATAACAAATTGCCAAAATACAAATTAATAACATAAACTCAGATATAATTGTTCATACCCTAAAGCATGAGACAGCTAAATCAATCAGTTACCAAAATGGAGTAAACTTTCACTTTCTCTTTCCAATATGATTTTTGCAACCTGTTAATTGCTAAGCATAGCAATAGAGGATATATACAGTTGTGCATTGTGCAGCAAGTGTAAGAAATGCGCCATGTTTTACGGTTGAGCCAATAAGAAGGCCTGTATACACAGATAATATACTAGTATACAACAAAAGGAATAAGCAAAGTTGGTGTACTATTTTGTTCAGAATCAAACATCTTTTGACTTCTTTCTTTGAATAGGTCGATAGTTTTATGTATTAAGAATTCTCCGGGTAGACAAAACTCTGCAAACATAAGTGTATGTTTGGCAGGAGAAACACAGCACAATGCACGGCTATGACTGAAGAGCCCTAAACACCCTTGACCTCACAAGATGGCCAAAATGGCTGCACTGTGCTTTCAACTTAATATTTGGTGGCTTAAAAGACACATCTTACATGAGATGGTTTGATAACATAAATACAAACTCTTTTAATAATACTTTTATCTTAAGCTGCCCACCATTTTAAGTTACAATAACACTGGCATAATGACAGTCACGTCTAATTAACTCAACTGTTGAGTATTTTCAGGTTGGTTTACTGCTTATAACAATATTATTTATATATACTGCTGGAGAACAATTGAGGTGCCCGTCATAATCGTTTGCAGAGTATATCACTGTGTTACAGTGATGCTATATGTTTTTGCCATAAATCTTACATTGGCAATGACCATTTAATTCACTGGAGCCAATGACAGCAGTATAGCTTCACCTTAACAGCACATAAATTAATTCATCAGAGTCTGTGACAGCAGTATATCTACACCTCAACAGCACATAAATTAATTCATCAGAGCCAGTGACAGCAAAATAGCTTCACCTCAACAGCACATAGATTAATTCACCAGAGCCTGTGACAGCAAAATAGTTTCACCTCAACAGCACATAAATTAATTCATCAGTCTGTGACAGCAGAATAGCTTCACCTCAACAGCACATAGATTAATTCATCAGAGTCTGTGACAGCAGATTAGCTTCACCTCAACAGCACATAAATTGATTCATCTGAGCCAGTGACAGCAGTATAGCTTCACCTCAACAGCACATAAATTAATTCATCAGAGCCAGTGACAGCAAAATAGCTTCACCTCAACAGCACATAAATTAATTCATCAGAGCCTGTGACAGTAAAATAGCTTCACCTCAACAGCACATAAATGAATTCATCAGAGCCTGTGACAGTAAAATAGCTTCACCTCAACAGCACATAAATTAGTAACACAGAAACACAGCCTTGGTGTGACATCCCTGCGAGTGTCAGCAAATACCGGGCGATTTTCATACTGATTACCAGCACCCAAATTAGGACAGCTCCCAAAAGGCCCAAATTAGCATTCTCAAAAAGGCCCAAATTCATGTGGAGAAATCCCTAAATACAAATGGTTACTCAATTATTTACCATGATTATGACCTGTGGTGATTGCTTCCCTGAAGATGTTCCAAAATCTGCTCTCCATGGACATGCAAAATACTAAATTTCTCCACCAGATGGGGGTCTGTGATGAGCATAACCCTCCATGCGGCGCCCAAATTAGAAACCTGTTTTTGCCCCTGCAGTTAAAATGAGGCTTACTGGCCAAATGACTTACATGTACTTAACAGGTAAAAACAAACCTAAAGCAGCCTGACTCAACATTGTTAAGCTGTGGTGTGGATGGGGTTGTTAGTCAACCAGGCTGCAAAGAAATAGGACTAAGTTGTACTTCTTCATTCCGAACAAAATTCTACAAATGCCATGATTGATATACATGTAATATTTTAATAAAATAAGCAGAAAAATGAAGAAACCTCCAAATGCTTTACACTACTTGGGCCAAATAATTTATAGTGTGACAAATAATACATACATATAGTCTCACAAACATGGAGCTACCTGCCCTTTAACATATTGTGACATGCAAATGTAATCATAGTATGACAAAAATGATTGACAGGTAAATAACTGTTCCTTAATGTAACAGATACACAGAACAGAATTACAAATCGTGTACATTCCTTTATAACATTTTATTGTCTTCTTAAAAAATTAATATACTCATTGACAGAAAGATTTCCACCATGAGAACATGTATGGTGGGATCAAATATTGAATCATTATTTAAAGTGAAATATAAAAATGATGCTTTAATTGTTACATTATGCAAAATATTGTCAAAATATGTGTGTAATATTAGTATTCATTCAAAAAATTATTGAAAAATTTACAGCATTAAAACCTGTGTGAATGAATGTCCTGGTGCTAAATTCAAAATTATGTCTTCATAACAATAGTTTTTTCATTCCAAAAATCTGTAAAAAATAAAATAATTATGTACAACTTTAGACCAAAACATCAGCCCACTATTCTGTCTTTTTGAGTAAGAGAGAGAACACATGGTCCAGTTGAATTTTATAAAATCGTTTTATACTGATAGAATTGAATAACTCTGTGACTGATGATTTTTGGCCAAACCAAAGGGTATAGTAGAAGATGTTTTTTAGGACTTGAGGCGGTGGAAAATTTCCTATTGCCCTGGTGCTCTCAAAGCTAAATAACTAAATAAAGCAGATCGGTTTCCGAGGTCTTTGAATTGCATTCTGTGATTATCTAGTTTTGTCTTTGTTTATTTCCAGTGAAATTTAAGGTGCTTTTGTTGGCACACCGTAAATGAGTTAAATGGCCTTTAATAAGTACAGTGTTTAAAACCATTCAATAAAAAGAACAGGTAGAAAGACTGTCAAATTTTGTTGACAGAAACAATGTGGCACGAAAGTCTTTTATACAACTTCAAGCAGTTATCTTGAGATTGTTAAACAAATCTACAAATTAGTAAGACTAATTCAAAAATGGCTTGATATGACCTTTCTTTTTAACTGACCTCCTTCTGCACCTTTTTCTCCACTGTTAAAATTAATCTGTTTCTTTTCAATCACACATTCTAGAACTTAATAGTTCAGTGAATTTTATTGTAGAAGAAGCACTTTGGGCATTCTGATTTAAAAAAAAAAAAATGTAAATAAAGCTGGACTGAATTTCTGTCAATTTATTTCAGGATATCTCTCATTCTTTTGCATAACATATTATGTGAATTACTTTTTTTACAACTTGATCTACCAACCCTTCACCTTTAGAACCCTCTCCATAAAACTCTGCTAAGCCTATTCCATTAACGCGATTAGCTTTGTCAAGTCAAGCTTCGGATTCGCATTCCGCGCCTTCCACTCGTCTTTCATCTCCATCGCCGACCTGATGTGACGTTGGCATCTCTGGCTCTGTCCCATCATTGTTTGTTTTCGTGTCGTCCAATATAACATACTTGCCATCGGGACTAAGGGGAGGCGATATTTGTTCCGTGTCAGGACTCGCCATTCCGTCGCCTCCCTCGTGATGGACCTGGGCTGTGGACACCCCACCCTGGTCATCCTGTAGTAACCCTATGTTGGCCAGTAACAAACTCTACAAAGCCAAACAATTCAAATTTCTTATTTAAAAGGTTGGTACGTTATGTTAAATTCCATAATAACTATTTGTTTAACTAAGAAATAACCATATCAACTATTGTTGTGTAAAAATGCGTGTGAAATCTCCTTGAATATATGATGTTTGTTTGATTGGGGTTTAACATTGTACTCAAGGGTACTTTCCTTATATGATGACAGATTATCTACTTCACAATGTTCCTTGCCTAAATACGGTGGAAAATCGAGAGGAACCCTTGTACATGAGTGCTATGAACGAACATGAGTGGCATTTCCCCAAGTTATCTTAGCAAAATGTAAGTCCCTTGATGACCAGTATTGAAGACATTTTGCCTGTGTATAGAACTCTCAAAACAAATCTTGTGTTGACGCGACCAAGATAGTTTGGAAATCACATAGTATTCCTTATCTATATTTTGAATAAATAAAGAGAGAAAAATTGTCTTGCTTCCACTGGGAATTGGGCCTTCACCTATATATATATAGTCTCTCTGCTAGAATCTATCAAAATGTACTTACATGTTCTTTGTTTTTCTGCTTTTCTTTTGTTCTCTTCTCCTGGGAAAAAAGAAAGACAAAAACACAATTTGAAACAAAAAAATGATTTCTTTAAACTTATAAAATTGCATGAAAGTGTGCTATTTAATGTCTTACCATTAAAGCTTGATACATTATGTCCTACCATGATTGATTGGTTGGTTGATTGATGATTGATTATTGTTTTACATTGTGCTTTAGGGTATATCACTTACATGACTGAGGTGTATTCCCACAATAATTAAAACAAACACAACCAAGATGTGAAGCGTTTCCATAATGTTGGAAAGTTAATTTTCCTGCAGTGGAAAAGACAGAATTGCCACTCTTCAAACAAATGTAATGTCTTAACATAAAACCTTGACATGTTATGTCTTACAATAATAGCTTGTTGTGACTTACCACGAAACCTTGACATGTTATGTCTTACAATAATAGCTTGTTGTGACTTACCACGAAACCTTGATATGTAATGTCTTACAATAATAGCTTGTTGTGACTTACCACGAAACCTTGATATGTAATGTCTTACAATAATAGCTTGTTGTGACTTACCACGAAACCTTGATATGTAATGTCTTACAATAATAGCTTGTTGTGACTTACCACGAAACCTTGATATGTAATGTCTTACAATAATAGCTTGTTGTG
>JARFOD010121350.1:0-14494 GCA_031763545.1 Mopalia muscosa | reverse complement strand
GCGTCAAGGGACAGTGGTAAGTGTTAAGGGACAGTGGTAGGCGTCAAGGGACAGTGGTAGGTGTCAAGGGACAGTGGTAGGCGTCAAGGGACAGTGATAGGCGTCAAGGGACAGTGGTAGGCGTTAATGGATGGTGGTTGGTGTCAAGGGACAGTGGTAGTTGTCAAGGGACGGTGGTAGGTGTCAAGGGACAGTTGTAGGTGTCAAAATTTGACAATAACCGATTAACTTTGACTGGGATTGTTTATTAAATAACGAAAAATTGACCAAATTCAGTTTGACCTACAAAAAGCTAATTTAAATTTTTGTCAGAGCAATTAAAGTATGCAAAGTTTTTATAGAAATCCAAGGGGGCAAGAAATATTTTGCTTAAAAAAAAAATTATTTTGGGGGGGGGAGGGTTGGAGGGTTTTGGCCCCCATATTGGTAACGCCCTGGCTACAGAGCTACAGGCTACATTTAGATCTACATGCTGTCGATAATACAACATCTCTTACATATGTGTTGTTGTTTGCAATGGAGAGCTCTGAACTGTTGACTCCATAAAGACTGTCGCTGGTTGTGAATCTCAACAGTACAGCTGTAATCATGTAGTCCTGCCAACAAAATAAATAAACAAATATACAAAAAAGACCAATCACCAATTATTTATTACACGTCAAGCTTTTTAATAGTGCTGTATATATAGACTTAACAATTATTTAGTGCCGTATATATTAGCATAGCACAGACAAAAATGAAGTAGCAATCTCAAACTCAATGTTTTTTACGTTTCATTATTAATACTGGTGTGTCTGGTTGAAAATTATAGACGAAAATTTATGACTAAACCAACTTATATCATCCTTTTTTTTCTGCACTGAATACGATTCAAAACAAAAAGTTTAAAATCAGATAAAAAGAAAGATAAAATTTTTGTAAAAACCCAATCTTCTGTTACTCGGAACAGCCAAAATTAAAATGTTTTGTTCTGTCTTTCTACAATACTCAATTTCTTTAAGGTCCATTTAGGCCCACCAGTAAAAAACAAGATGAAAGAAATGATGACAAGTTGACTTACCACAGGTAGTATCTACATCATCTACTGCTGGTTTACAGGCTTTACCTACAAATACACTGTCAAATGACAAAAGGTACATAAATAACAATTCAAAGCATTACATTCTTGATATTAATTGAGAAGTTAATTATATATATTAAATATATATCTCAAAATGTGAAAATTTGCATAGGACAATGTTGAGATGAATTTTCTGTAAAAATACTAGCCCTCGTGTATTTATTCAGTAAAGAGATAAGATGTGAGTAAACCCGTGATTTTTAATTTCATTATTTTTAGTTTGTGTTTATAACAATGATAGATAATAATAAGATCGCCAATAAACAACATTCTGTCTGTCTGTCGTCAAACAAATAAATGCCATGTTGAGGTTTTGTTTTATTGAGATTTAACACCATACTTAAGGCAATTTCCGTTACATGGGTAACATGGCTGTGTGTCTGCCCAATGGGTGAAGAAGTAAGTGACCCATGACACCACTGACAACAAACAAAGACAGGACAGGACAAATACAGGACAATTGCAGGACAAAAATGCATCAATCACAAACAGAATAGCTTCATGTTGCCCCTAAGCTACGAAACTACCTGGGCCTGTATATATAAAGCTACTCAGGTATTTCTTAAAGTTAAGAAAAACTTAGCGAATTTTCCCACATCATTTTAAATAGTAAACACTACTTTGTGAAACTTTGTATTCACCTAAATGAAAGATATTAAGTGACACTTATGAAATGTGAACTTAATTATTTTACATTTAACCTTTTTCAATGGAAAATAAAAAGCTGAAATTTAGCAAAATAATAAAACACTTAAATAGCTTTATGAATACGGACCCTAGGCAACAGAAAGCTCCCTCCCAACCCTCTGCTAGTGTTGGGGTAATATAAGCTTAAACTATAGTGTTACCTGTCTCTCCTTCCGTTCAAACACCTCTGTACCAGATGATGGTGATGTAAACACGCTGAAATGAAGGCCAGCTCTCCATCTCCCTGCAACAACAGACAATGAACTGTATTGTTTGTTAATCATTTAATTAGTCATAAGATGTCATAACCACCTCAATTATCCAGATCAGAGATATACCCTATGGTACCAGTAAGAATAAATAAAATAACTTATAAACCTTTAAGCAACTTTCTGTAGCCTCATCAAAGCTGGAAAGCAGCTGACAGCCATCGGAGAATACATACCTTCCATGTGGCTATCATCAGTCCAGGTGGAATAACAAACAGGTTAATGAGGTCCTCTGAGAATTCATACCTTCCATGTGGCTATCATCAGTCCAGGTGGAATAACAAACAGGTTAATGAGGTCCTCTGGGAATTCATACCTTCCATGTGGCTATCATCAGACCACGTGGAATAACAAACAGGTTAATGAGGTCATCTGAGGATACATACCTTCCATGTGGCTACCATCAGACCAGGTGGAATAACAAACAGGTTAATGAGGTCATCTGAGGATACATACCTTCCATGTGGCTATCATCAGACCAGGTGGAATAACAAACAGGTTAATGAGGTCATCTGAGGATACATGCCTTCCATGTGGCTATCATCAGACCAGGTGGAATAACAAACAGGTTAATGAGGTCATCTGAGGATACATACCTTCCATGTGGCTATCATCAGTCCAGGTGGAATAACAAACAGGTTAATGAGGTCATCTGAGAATACATACCTTCCATGTGGCTATCATCAGCCCAGGTGGAATAACAAACAGGTTAATGAGGTCATCTGAGGAAGCAGGCTTGTTTGTTTTCACCCAGTTGTCCCATCGTATATTAATCTCAAGTAATAAACTTCTCTGGTAGGGGCTGGAAGTAAAATGATGGATTAATTAACAATATGACTGAGAAAAAAAAAATCATTATGTTTTCCATTTAACAAGACTCATCCCTTGAATTTAAGATCGGATAAAGTTAGCATATATCAGGATGAGGTCCGCAACCGAAGCAGTTAGCATAAGTAAACAAAATTTGCTAGATCCTCTGCATAGAATGAAAGTTGTTAGTTATTATGTGGCATATTCAAAGTGATGGCCCTATGAGTAGTCTGTTGGAGAATTAAACACCATGAACTTATAATATATTTGATTGTGTCACATTCAACAACACTTATTGACCCTGGGTAGACAGTTAAAATGTTCAGCAACACTGAAAGATTGAAATCCTTGTTTAATTGCTTGTTCACAATTATGTAACTGAAAATTGCAACTGGGACATGGCACTTGCAGATCAAATTTAAAATAATACATCATGCTTGCGAATGTTTCTGATCATTTGAGGACGCATGTAGGTTGAAACAACGTGGAGTCAATGGTAGGGGTTTGTCACAGCAAAGTAAAACATGTTTGTTTCTTCTGTGACTTATTACGACTGACAATCATAAACCTCAAGAGCCCGAAGATCAAAGCAATTGTTGTCTTGTCTATCGGAGGCAGTAGGTGTTTGGACCTATACTAAGCTTTAAAATCAGTTGTAAATTAGCTCACCAGTGTTGTGGCTCTCTAGATCGTAGATAATCATATACTTTGAATAAATACTGTCAAGTGTTTATTTAAAGAGGCAAATTAAGCTTTGAAGACCTTCATTGAATGAAATTCATATTTTTGAACATGGATTTCTAAATTATAGAGTAAAACTATGTGCTGTTTTTCTTTGCTTTATTTTACCTGATACTTACCTATTATCAAGAGCCTTTCCTTTCTCATAGAAGATTGGATTTACAGAAAACACCTGTATTTTACGAATCTCGTTAGTAGGTAGGCTCTCCAAGTTATAACATCTGATTAGAGAGGACATACAGAAGGTGAAGGTATCTCGGGCGACCAATTCATGATCTCTGCCTCCACTGTCACGTATGACTAATACAAACTTAATTCCACATTGTCTGTAAAAAATAAATAATGAGTGAATTTTTAAAAGATAATAACACAATAGTGTCAGTTTGATTGCTGGTACATGCAGTATTTAACAGTATTTCGCTTTGAATTGCCCATGAGTAGCGGAAAACAGAGAACAAACCAAGTTACTCATAAATTTTATTTTATATTCAATGGGAGTTTCACGTCTCACACCTATTTGTTTATTTGTTTAATTGGTGTTTAACATCACACTCAAGGGTTTTTCACTTATATGATGACAGATTGTCCACTTCACACTGTACACAGCCTTATTACGGTGGCAAACCGAGAAGAAACCTCGTTAAAACCACCCCCGCGCTTGCCAGAGCCACAACATGTGACTCATTCATAATTCACACCTACTTACTGGTTGTATTTGGACAGGGGTTCAGTCATCCACTATACAATCACCTAATATACAGCTCGTTCGCAACAAATAAATGAGTATAATCTGAATAGTTTTATTCCTACTATGTGTTACACAAAATAGAGTAAACTTACAGCTCCAATTTTATACAGAATTCAGTATAGTCTGCCAGTTTCACTTTAATATTTTCATGTCACTTTTAATGTGGTGAATAAAACTGGAATGAATCAAAATATCAGTGCTGCATTTCTTAAAATGTCCAAAAGCTTAATTACATAATCAATGTATTGATCACAAATTCCAAATATCACATATTAAACAGATTTAATTTTCCTTATACACAGAGAGTAATCCTGTGTAACATGTGTTTTATAGATCATCTAGCAAGGGAAAATAAGGCAACACGTACTCTATTATTTTTTTGGTGTCTCTGGGTAGTCCGGTGTAAGGGTGTGGCTTCCGGAGTCCTCGTAACGCGTCTTTATTCCTTTCTGATACACACCTGTGGAGGATAATTCAATCTTACAATCAAACATATAAAATAGAGTATGTGGCACACAGACAAAAAATTAATAAATGTATTTCCTTTTGATAAAGCAATATCAA
The DNA here is from genome assembly GCA_031763545.1 of Mopalia muscosa. Lineage (NCBI taxonomy): Eukaryota > Metazoa > Mollusca > Polyplacophora > Chitonida > Mopaliidae > Mopalia > Mopalia muscosa. Next base: position 9,555 of record JARFOD010121350.1, on the reverse strand, counting down.
GTAATATTTTCATTTTCTTTTAAGCTCTTGATTGTACCTATATTTTCTTATTTTTTTATATTTTTTTTACATCTCTTTTTATCTGAAGGTAAAAACTAAAAACCCTTACTATCTTATTCCCACTTACATCAATAAATATCATCCCATGTTACAGATATACTCTAGAAGAGATCTCAATGTTGAATTGTTATGGATAACATACATAGTACACACACATATATTTAAAAAGGTAACTATAGTACACACACTTATATTTAACAAGGTAACTAGAGATAAAGACCTATTCAGAAACTTGTATATAAGATTTTATCTAAAGAACTACAGGACTCATAGCATTTCATTTTTATTCAACACCAATATGCCAGTGAATAATCTTTTGGAAAATATATATAAAAGTAGAATAAAATTCCAGGGGGGTTGAACTCCAGCTTTAATACAGGTCAAAGACTGTACATGTTGATCTATAGCAGCTCATGATGGTATGACCAAATCACTGCACAAACACAGGCTTACCTATAAGGTAAAAAATCTTTGGAAATATATAAAAGGTTGTATATGTCTTCAATAGTCACCATCCTTTAACTCTTAATATTCATTTATATTTTTCATAAAGTAAGACATCCCTTAACATAACATTTACAAATACACATACTTTTGAATACAGTGGGATTTCCAATATGACACAGGAATATCTTCAGAAGCTGGAGGCTTTTTATTAACCCCTACGTATTTCTGAAATATCTTTACCCACAGTAAACTGAAAGAAAAGAATCAAATAATTTATAAATAAATTAAAACTCTCCCATGTTTTTGAGAGGATGTGTAACGGTGAAGCCCAAAACTAAAAAATTATACTATTAAAATAAAGGCGTATTTTCATGAAATTCTGCTAAGTAACCATGAAATTTAAGCAATTATAAAACATGTTTTAATGATCCAGAACTCTAACCATATCTCTTTTGCCAAAAATGCAAAATGTGGAAATGTAAAAAATATTTGTTGTTTTAAGTATAATAGCCTTTCTTTAAAATATGCCATTTGTTGATACTAGAATTGCTATAGTATTAACTTACTTGTCATTTGCTAAACTATACCATCGTTTACAAACTCGGGCTGCCACCAACAGTTCACTGGCTCCAAAATAAGCAAAAATCTGATACAAAACTTCATCAGGAATGCTGAAAATAACCAGCGGAAAGCAAAAATATAGTCTAGAATGAAATCTTTCAAATAAACTTAAGTTTTTTTTAGATAAAACATTGACTCTTTTCAGAACCTCCAGTTTTTGCCTTTTTAATTATACCTATTTTTAAACTCAAATAAATTTTATTTGAAAGACCATGTTCACGGATAGCTTTCCAATGGCTTCAGTCATAGTCTTAGCTAGAGATGGCATCCCCTTGTCATTTGAGATGAGCAGATTTCTAAAAATGGGTAAAATAATAGGTAGAAATTCTTAATTTTAACATAGATAGATAGGAAAATTGAACATTTTGACATTTCTCAGAATTGGAATTTCCGACAGCCAGATTTCCAATCCTAGCCAAGATAATGCCTATGGATCATGACGAAATGATGTTTTATTACATACATCTATGAAATGACTTAGCATTTTGTACGGTTATACCCATACCGTACAAATGATATGACAAATCAGGAGAAGAAAAATCTACATACTGATCAATTGTTGCTTTTCCTCTTCTGGCTGGTTGATGTTTCCTTATACTAGTTATGCTAGTCTTTCCTCGTCTGTAATGTGAACAAAAATAATTGTTTATTCTTTCTTTAAATATAAAGATCTAATTTGGTTTGGATTGTCCTGGTTCTTTCAGTGATCACAACTTTAGATAATTAATTAAAGAGATATGATTGGGTGGTATACTCAACTATGTTAAACATTTATTAGCTCATTTTGTATGATCTATACGCTTAGTGCTAAACTATCATAGATATCCAAATATTGAATTAAGAATTTTTTTTTTAGTATCATAATGAATTGTTTTTCCTTTTTATTCATGCCCCAACATTTATTTTTATCATACTTAGGCTTTGGAAATAGAGTCTTAGTTGATTTAAAAAAAAATGATGTATTTAATTAAAACGATGTCTCAAATTGAGTTTATTTTCCAGCTTAACTGTCCAATTAGGGTTGTTAATCTGGACTTCTGTGAACCCCTGTAATGGCTCGTCATGGCCACATAAAAAAAACAATGGATCAAAAAAAATATTGATGTAATAACGTTAACTTGAGTTACTAAATTGACTGACACAGCAAAAGAAGTTGTTGAAGTTTTTTCTCGTCTGATAGGTTTTTCATCTGTCTTCTTAATTTCAACTGGTGCTCTTATGGTTTGCTCTTTCCACTTATTTTTGTGTTTTCGAAGATACTGGTTGATTTGTTTTTGTTGACTGCCCATACTGCTGGACGCCATTGCTCAAAACTTTATATCATGCTCTTTTGAACAGGCCCACAAAGGAGACTTGAACAGTGAAAAAGTTACATGTAAATATGAAGGTTATAAAAGCTGTTGTTGTTGTTTATATAGCAGTTTTGAGCAGACGCTTTTTGTGTTAAACAATCCGTTCTACATGTGTTCTCAGCGTGACAAACAAATCAATCAGGAGATCGAAATCCCTTTGTTTAAGCTGCCCTGTGTGTCTCCGGACCGATACAAGCTGGTATAAAATTTTGTAGTTTGTAGCACATTTCGTAAATCGATTTTAAATAGCGACGTCGCTTTGTGGCAAACAAATCACGACATGCTTCCAAGGCTTCACGACATCCGATACCATAAAGGGTGACCAAGTGCGAGTAGCAACAGAAAGAACAACCAACAGGCGAGATGGCAGACACAGGAAAAGACTATATGAGCAATAATGCAGATCCTAAAAATATTCAAGACCTAACAAACTTTGTAAGTATTTGTACTGTTCGCTAATCATTCATTCGTTGGCTTAAAGGCTGATATTTTAATTGTTCTTATGCACATTCCATTAGAGCCCGTTTGACATTTTTTGCTGCCTATTGATTTTCGCTGGTTTTACTTGCTGCAGAGTGACTAACCATGTCAATGACTGACTAATACAACCCTAGGTTCAGGTCTGAACATGTGTTCTAATATCCTAGGGACCAGTTTAGGTGGATTTAAATTTAAACAGGATGGAATTAAATCCCTAAATTCAAGCTCATATAAGCTTATATACAGATGTAATTTCTAAATAACGTTTCACCTTCCACTTTTTCTTGTTTATGTAGCTTTTAAAAGAATGTGACAAGGAAGACGTCATGAATGTTATAAGAATATGTGGTACAAACTATTACTAGTAATCGTGTTCACACTTCACACATTACATTTATAAACAATGATAATTGATTCTAATTGTCCATGGTACCTTTATGCTATACTCAAAGATTCCCCAATTCAAACGTGTACAACTGTGATACAGCTGAGCTCAATGGTTATTTTGGCCAGAGTATTATAGTCTGTACTGAATTTTAACAATTCTATGGCAGTGTTATGGTGACCTATGGTTGAAAGGAAACCACCCTCCGTGTCAATGTTATTACTATTGATATAATACTTATTTGACACTTCCTGACTTCTGGAATTACAAGTTTAAATTAACCAGATAGATGCAGCTCATTGATTGACACACTGCACAATAATGAATAATCAAATGATTCCCTTCTACATTTAGCATGAATTTTAGTCTGAACACCTGGCTATATTTGTTTGCCTTTGTTACAATTTTAGAGGACCAATTTTAAGGTTCTGCCAGAAAAGATTACAGCACAGGCCAGGCTATATCTGTTTGCCTTTGTTACGATTCAAACATTAGCCTGGTTCATCAGACTTCTTTGCAACCACCATTGGAGCATAAGCTATCATCAATTCAGGGAGTAATCAGCTGGGAGTTGTTTTCTATATTTTGCTGCCCTTGACCTACCGTTCCTCTTATACCAGCATATGCATTTAATGGAAATTGTTTTTTTTGGCAAATTGAAAGGTACTGCTCCTTGGCAGGGGATGAATGTATGTAGAATTATTCTTGATAAGTAAGTTAGATAATTTTGTTGAGGTTTAAATAGTCTTGAGCAAGAAAAACATTGACAGGAGATATGTTTTTAACACATAAATTTAAAATCTTGATACAATACATATGAGCTGAGAGTTGGGAGAGAATTTTCTGTTGTCTTCGAACCTAAGAAAAGGTTTCCTGTTACCCTCTGAGCCAAGGGGCAATACAAAGCTGATCTGTATGTGATTAATTTCCTGTTTTTGTTCTGTTCCGTCATTGTTGCCAGTGGTGTCGAGGCTGTCATGCTTTCATATGAGTTAAACCTTTAGTCAGTGTTAAGCCCAATCGATCAAACATTACACATGACCAGTATATCACATGAACAACACACAAGATTTTCCTTTGATAAAGCCATTCAAATAGGCCAATACCATTTATGATTGGAGAAATTTCTACTAATTGAAATTAAAGAGCAAGAAGATTTTAAGCATTCAGAATATTTTAAAGTGTTAAAAACATATATGTGCCAGTTAAACTGTTTCAGACCGTAAAATGTCAAAACGAACAAACAAAAAATGAACAAGGCTAAAAATTGTCATATAAAAGTTGTTGAACTAAAGTCTTTATTTGTAATGCATAGCATGCAAATAACTTAGTTAATAAGTATAATACACCATCAATATAATAGGAACTTCATTTGACACAAATATTTACCTTTTTTTGCGAACATCAGGAGATTTTGCAAATATGTTAAAGCATTACAAGTAGAAATGTGTTAATGGTTGGCATTATCCTGTTCAAACTCCTTCACCCTGTGACACCTGCACTGCACTAAACTTATTATCCTGTTGGTTTTTTGCTGGATTGGAAATTTAATGCTCCTCCACTGCTTAGTGACAACTTTGACTTCATTTGAAGCGTATTGCCCTTATCCAGGGGGCATGAAGTCAACTGTAAAATCTTCACATATAGTAATAATGATACATGCATTTTTTGGTTTATGTCTTACATCTAGAAAAAAAAAACCCTATAAAAATTGAAGACAATAATTGTGAAATATGGATTAATTTCATCAAAAAGTTTAATCATTGTTAGGTACTAGGTTATTGTATTTTCCCTTTTGACCTTTACTGGTTTCTTAGCAACAAAGTAATAGTGTAAAATGTTCCCGACTCCACTCAATAATCTGTCGGTATATTAAGACAGGTTTAGACAGGTTATTTAACAGTGGGCACTTTGCATGAATTGACAGTGTTGTTCATAAGCATATACACAATACACACATACACTGGAATGCCTACATTGTAAATTATTGTGACAAACAGTTTTACACTGAACAATCAACATTGGCTGAGTGGATAGCACTTGACACCAGTGTGAGATATGGAAGGTTTAATCACACATTTGCAAAAGCCTTTTGTACAACACAGCATCACATACAACATGCTGTTTGTAAACTAAATGTTTAGTATGAGTACTTTTTGCATCTACATGTATTATCTTTACTTGTTAAAGAGGCATTTCGAAAATTGATTTCACTAAACATAAGTTAACATTTCAATTAAAACATTGCATCAATAATAAACCAGAAGTTGTCATCCATAAAGCTTTGTACATGCTTTGGTGCACTTTATAACCATTTGCGCGATATATCATGGCACGTTATGGCGGGGTTACACTGTATATCAGAAGTTCAGAACTCTCTTTTGCCCGGTGAGGGAGCGGGTGGGCCATGGCCCAGCATAATACCCCCTCAGCTTTCTCGGTCGATCATAAGAGACGAGAAAAGAGGTTGCTTTCTGTTGCCCTGGTGTTCGCAGAGCTAAAGGGTAACGGGAAGCAGAGTTGTTTGTGATGTTCTATATTTGTGTCCGTCGTCATATAAGTGAAATACCCTTGAGTACTACATTAAAAACCAATCAAACAAACAAACAAACAAAATCTTCAAACATACAGTCTTTAGCCAGAGGGCCACCAGTATACATGTATGAGAGAGTCACATAAATTTGGCTCCAGTAATCGCTTGGGTGGACTACCCTTGAGTACGATGTTAAACACCAACAAACTAACCAGTATTCACTGGGCAGGTTAAAGGAGTGTTCATCCGGGGTTTTCACCATATTTAAGCAGATAATATTGTGAAAAGGACAATCTGTCCTCATATAAGTAAATATCTTTCCGTACGATGGTAAACCAAGGCCTGTGCTGTTGGGAAGAACAGACAGAACAGGGTTTCCCCATGGTTATGCGAACTTAATTTAGGAGGACCGATTTAAAGGTTTCCCAAATTTTTTGTAGTCTTGGTCTAAATTTGCATTTTCCACTGATTTTGACAAATTTTGTCATCTGATTATCAATGAAGATTGTGTTTTACAGCAATTTTGTCTAATATTTAACAAAGGCACTTTTATGTTTTTTAGAAATCAAAACCAGAAGAAAAATTCAAATGTTAAGTTATTTCACAAAATTTTAGAGAACCAATTTCAAGGTTCTGCCAGAAAAGATTACAGCACACGCCTATAAACCCCAATCTAACAAACAAACGAACAAACTGATTTCTGGCACTTATTTCCATTCCTTCATATGACTCCCTGACAGTTTGTTTAACGATGCTTATAAATAATTTATACAGTGTCTGCGGTATTATTGTAATTACGTTTACACACGTCATAAGCTTACTCATTAATGTGCAAATATAGCATTTATTTTTTTCTAATTATCTGTTAAACATGTGCACGGCATGCTGGAGAAGCACAATGAATTTTAATGAATTAAATTTAAATGTTTACATGATTTCATAAAAGTCTGAATTGTGTGACAATATGTCACTATTTTATTGAGGTATTTGATTGATAGCCAGTAATGACTAAACTGTTCCTAATCTACATAATAATTAACTTTATTTACAAGGGGTGGAAATACTCTGTCAACAAATTGTTGATCTTCCCTGAGGCCCTCTCAATCACACTCACTTCCACACACAATCAAGAAAACCTCAATATAAAGCATACATACACAGCAACTTATTATAAACCAGCACACACAAAACAAAAACTTCAATATAAAATATACACAGGATCTAATTACATATAATTAAGCAGTAAAATAAGAAATAATGATAAAGAAAACACTTTTTGTCTGTCTGTCTGCCTGTAATTCAGTCAGTCAGTATTTGTGTTCTGTAGAGAGGTGTAAAATTATGTACAGAAGTAAAATATTGTATTTTGGGAGAGATTTCATTCCATTGAATAGCACTGAAGTATGATAATATTTTTTTTAAAAGTTCTGTATGTGGAAAAAGGGTGTTAAAGTTCCAAATTAGACCAAAGTTGTCTGTTGGTTTGTTCTTTCTCTGAAAATCATTTTGCCATATAGTCTGGGTAAAAAGTTTTTAGTGATTTATTTACAGTAAGCAAATTTTGAAACTGAAAAATATATCTAACCATAGTTTTTGAACGGGCATTTCTGTTATTTCTGTCTTTGTATTATGTTCTGAGATTGTCTTCTGTATTTGTACTGTATATCTCTGTTTCTAGCAAAATCTAGAGCTGTTTCCTTCACCCATTGGTGGTTGAAGGTAACTTTCTGTTGCCATGGTGCTCTCGGAGCTAAGGGGTATCATGGAGCCGATCTGTTAATGATGTCTTTATATTCTGTCCTGAGATTGTCTTCTATATTTTTACTCCATGGTCTTTCTTTCTTGCCGGTGATGTTCCCTTCATCCCTGGCATGACATCACATAACTAAATTAACCATAAGTACGACTTTAAACTCCAATGGAACAAACAATTAAATATGATAATTAATTTTATGGTGTTTTTTTTCTCTTCACAGATATCCCCCATTCCTCTCCGATGACCTCGCCCGTGATTGAGCGCCCTTCCACCATGCATGCTGGCCTCTACTCCGCTGATCAGCGACTGCAGCAACAAATTGCCTCCCTCAAACATCAGCAACAAATGCAACAACAGTTACTATTGGAGCAGTTTCATGAACAACAACGACAGCTTGCTCAACAACATGAGAAGCAGTTACAGGAGCATATCAAAGTCCACATGGTACATTGCTTAATTTTCTTATTTCTTTTCTGGGCAATGCGGTCTTTACTTAGCACTCTAGGATGTTTAACTTTCCAACAGTACCAAAACACTTCGGCCTGCAACCGTGGCTTAGTGGTAGGAAGTGATCCTCCTAAACTGAACCTGCTTTGATTTACTGTTCACTGGATCGAGTCCGCCTGTCGACCATCAGGTATATGAGCGAGTCACATGTTGTGGCTCTGGCAATCGCAGGGTTGGTTTTTACGAGGTTTCCGCCCCGTTTTCCATCGTAATAAGGCTGTGACAGTGTGAAGTGGACAATCCGTCGTAATATAAGTGAAAAACTCTTGAGTATGACTTTAAACAGCAACCAAACAAACAAAACACTTCACTTTATACATGTACAAGTTTATGCTAGTATCAACAATTGTTAGAATAATGCCTTTAGTAAGGCGTAAAACACAATTCATTCAATCAATCACTCAATAAATCAATCCTTTCTGGGTCTGAGGCTAGCACGTCTGTCTACTAATCCTCTTGTGAGGTCGGGTAACAGTATAATTAAGGGTGTCATACGAGGTGAAGTCAACAACGATTTCCTCTCGTATTTAGGGATGGCGGAGCTAGAAGTGGTTAATCCATAGTCATATAAGTGAATACTATTGTGTATGTCAGTATGAGGTTAAACAACAAACTGGAAAGAAAACAAACCTTTGAGTAGACTGGTATACCCTGATATAAGTGAAACCCTTGTAATGCAGGAAAAGACCACAGTAAAAAAAAAAACAACAAGTTATTGTTTAATTGTTGTTTTCAAGTATTTCAATCTTGTCAATATATCATGATACGAATAACCCTATAAAGTAGCTATGAGAGCTTCATTATATTTCGGCCCTCTAGCTAAGGGCAGTTTGTTTGAAGAGTAGTAATGCTGTCTTTAATTAGCGCTGGTGGAAAATCAATGTTCGACTAAATACACCATTGTCATATAAGTGAAATACCCTTAAATACTGCGTAAAACACCAATCAACCAATCACTTCTTTTTTCCACACTAATTAAGGAAACAGTGCAATGTATGATAAACAGTAAGCCATCACCCCTCTCCCCCTCCGAAAAACAAGGAAAGTTGTAATTAAAACCTTTATAGCATATTGGTTGTCCCTCAGCCCGTGTATCACACTCCCCTCCCCCTCAAAAATACAAGGAAAGTTGTAATTAAAACCTTTATAGCATATTGGTTGTCCCTCAGCCCGTGTATCACCCTCCCCTCCCCCTCAAAAAACAAGGAGAGTTGTAATTAAAACCGTTATAGCATATTGGTTGTCCCTCAGCCTGTGTTTCACCCTCCCCTCCCCCTCAAAAAAACAAGGAAAGTTGTAATTAAAACCATTATAGCATATTGGTTGTCCCTCAGCCTGTGTATCACACTCCCCTCCCCCTCAAAAATACAAGGAAAGTTGTAATTAAAACCTTTATAGCATATTGGTTGTCCCT
>JARFOD010121339.1:0-14495 GCA_031763545.1 Mopalia muscosa | reverse complement strand
ATGTTCTGTATTTTTGTCTGTCGTCATATAAGTGAAATACCCTTGAGTACGACGTTAAACACCAATCAAACAAACAATCTTCTCATGGAATGAAGTAGGACATAGCGGCTCTAGTTGAATTTCAATATATATTCTACTGACAAACACTTACACAAATCATCCATTAATTTGACTTATATACACAGATGACAATGTTTAATTTATATGTATTTACAACAAGCAAACTTTGGGTGCAGGCGTAGAATGTGAACAAAATGTGGGTGCACTCTGTGCAATTTTGAATTAGGTGCACAATTTTTATAAACAATATGAGTTATAACATCAAGCAAACTTAACGAATGAGCCATTTTACAGGTAATTGATGACCTATATATTTATATCAAAAAATTAACACAATTGAATAGAAATGTTTACCTACAGTAATGAGTTATAACAATCTCCTTTTAGCTCCCTCCAACTGTAACCTATACATTATCGTTAACCATAAGGGATCATAAATTAAGCTTACCTGTTGAAATATTGTTTAAGATAAATAAAATAAATGACACTTCCAAGAGTAGGAAACACTTGCATATATTGATGAAAACGGTTCAATCTAAATTCCTTCTTACATATTTTGTTTTTGTTAGATGTAAATCTTGAGAATTTATATTAAAAAAGAGGCCTCTTTGATCAACCAATACAACTTTGGAACTGGAGCAGCCTTGGTGATAAAGCTTAGGTAATTGGATTTCACCAGATAATAAGAGACAGTATAATAAAACATTTTCATGAAAAAGGACGTTACTGAGTGTCATTTCCTACACAATTACATGTTTCTCAGATCTACATAGCAACAGTGCTGGACAGTTTAGGTTCCAGACATGTTATATGTCAAGTACCTGCATTATTGTATGGCGTTTAGTACACGATTATCATCAATCTACATAACGACAGGCCCAGGTAGCTAGATTGGATCCCTGACATGTGACACATCTAGTACTTGCAGTACTTGTACGGCATTTACTGCATGATTATCTCACATCTACATAACTTGTTTGTTTCATTGGAGTTTAACCCCAAAGTTAAGATTATTTCCCTCACATGATGGCTTACCAGACCAATGGGGGAAGAAAACAATCCTCGATACCACTGGCAAGAAATGAAGACAAGACAGAATACAATACAAAGACATCACAAACAGATTGGCTTCATGTTCCCCCATAGCTCTGAAAGCTCCAGGACAACAGGCAGTTCCCTCTCTACCCTCTGCAGCAACAGTTAGGTCTACCAATACAATGGCCCGGTGTTAGATAAGATCTGGATGCATATTCATTAGTATTAACATGTAAAGTATTTCTTAGAGTTGGGAAATATTTAGCTAAATTTCAACTTTTCATTTTCTATTAAATTTATAAAAAAGTTTTTAAAAATGTGATTATGTATATTAAGTGTTACTGAATATTGACAATTTTTTTCTTAACTTTAAGAAATACTAAACAACCATTATGGACATGTGCCCAGATCTTAACAAGGTTGATGTATTTCTGTCAATTGTAGGGGTTCTACCTTACAAGTATTTAGATTTACAAAGATTGTTGACAGCTTTAACAGTATACCACTGAATAAATATGAAAAAATATTTATAACTCATCAGTCACCCCAGCTAAGTTATCTCATGGGTTTGGAGATAGAATTGACAACAAGTCACCTTCCACATGCACTGCAGCTAACTTATTGTTTGTGCATCCATTATGTGAATTAATGTGTTGGTTTAAGAATAAATATCTAAAATTTTAAACACTGAACATTGTAAACCATCCAATTGGATTTAAATGCCTTTGAAAGATTTCTAAAAATGACCCTATCGATGGGATAGCTCAATTTTTAAATGTCAAAGTGAGCAACTGTTTCACTTGTAACAACAGATCTCGTAATGGATCAACTAATGCTGGTTCTAGTAATCCACTTATTGGTTCGTCAATCAAAATATTTTAACGACAGACCCTATTACAAGAATCACATATTTTAACACAATCCTTTGGAATCCAGTCTGTGGGATAAATCTCCAATCTACAGCCCAGTGTCATAATTTGTCACAAAGCAAGAAATCAATAGACTGAAGAAAATCGTACTGGTCTCAGTCAATGAACAGCATTTTAGCTGTTATACTATAGGTGGTAGTGTTTGATTTATCCCGATTGTGTTTTCTTCTTGGGGGTTCCACTTTCTATAAAGTCCAACACCATCAAAGCAGCTTCAGTTATGCGAGTACCTGTAGAAATGAGATGTGCAATTGAATAAACCATGATAATGGAATGATAAAATTACTTAACTGTTTGTTTGATGCTTAATGTATTGCACTAAATGTACAGTTTGTTTGTTTGTTTGATTGGTGTTTAATGTTGTACTCAAGGGTATTTCACTTATATGACAACGGACAAAAATCACAAACAAATCTGCTTCCCGTTACCCTTTAGCTCTGCGAACACCGGGGCAACAGAAAGCAACCTCTTTTCTCGCCTCTTATGATGGACCGAGGAAGCCGAGGGAGTATTCTGCAGGGCCATGGCCAACCCGCTCCCTCACGGGGACTAAATGTACAGAGCTGTCTACACTAGAAAACGTTTATGTGTATATGAATATTTATTAATTAAGAGTATTTTCATGTCATAATGTGTATTTTTGTGTTATAGCATAGCAGTAAATTTCTGTGTGTATATTAATGTGATTGGTGTATCCAAAATAAATTTTGTGATTGTTTGTTTGTTTGATCAGGGTTTAACGTCACACTCAAGGGTATTTCACTACGTGCCCGCCTAAAGTGTGAAGGTAACTCCCCCTCAACACCACTGGCAACAAACATGACAACAACAGGACATAAATTTTGTAAAGTAGTTCTCCAAAATACACCGGTTAGGCATTTCTGAACATGCTAGTGGAAAAGATTGTTTGCTCATTAAGGGTTTAGCTGCATTTAAGGTTATTTAACTCATATGAGGATATGCCAGCCCAATGGTTGAATGACAACCCATAACGCATTATGCTAGGGGCAACTAACAAAGACAAGACTGGAAAATCACAGATCACAAAACAAAGGCATCATCTTCAACCTAGAGCACCAGACCAACAGAAAAATATGATGATGATAAAATGGGTTATATTTTAAGATAACAGTTGCCCTGGTGCTCAAGACGAGATGGTGGTGCCATTGTGTCCCTCTTGTCATTTTATCAGTGCTTCATCAGAAATTCCCATCTGATGGGGGGGTTGCCATGCCCTAATTTGAGTGAAATTAACTTCCATAAGTATTGCATTTAAACCCTAATCAAAGATAACAGACTTCAGATGTCCTCATTCACATGAGGTGCTCTCCACAAAACGATGTTTGTTGAGATTAGCGCATGGCTGAATAAAGCTTTCACATAACAAACCACTTATGGCAAGTTTCCTTTCTAGTATAACGTAATTCCTACAAACCAATTAAATTCATCAATTTGATTTATAAAAGCTTTACAAGTTGATGTAATATTACTGTTTAGTCTTTTTTATGGTTTAGACAGAGAGTATTAAATCATGGATAAAAATCATAATAAAATATTCTTTCTTGTAGAATTTATATGGATAGCATCATGGATAAAAATCAGTTATTGCACGCAAAGGATCTGATTTTTTCACATTCAAAACTTGGTCGGCATATTTATTTTACCATACTGCATAAGGTTTTGCGGGATATTCTGTCAACTGTTTTTATGCTTTGAAACTATTCCGAGCCGAATATAAATTATATCTATTATCAGGGTGTGTTCTTTCTATTTTTGCCCTCTTTTAATGATAATAGTGGAATTTTTTCATCCAAATTCTAAAATCTTACTTATACATCTACCGAGGATCTACATTTTAATTTTTTTTAAATACTAGTTAGAGAGGTTTTGTGAATTAAGAAAGAACAACATTTTGGTTAGGGATTGTTATATAAAAACAAAATATAAAAACTGGCAAACAATCACTGGATCATTATGTTTTTGATATCTGAATAATCCCATTCTGACCATAAATATTGTTAATTATCCAGTAAGTGCTTTAATACAAACCTGGTCCGAATATGGCCGCACATCCAGCCTCATACAGGAAGTCGTAATCCTGAGGGGGGATAACTCCTCCAACAACCACTACGATGTCTCTGGAAAAACATCATCATATAGATTGTTTGTTTATTTAGGGTTTAACGTTGTACTAAAGGGTATTTCACTTATATGACGACGGATTGTCTACTACACACTGTCCACTTCACCCCTGTGATTGCCGGAGCATCATGGCGTCACTCACTCATATACCTGATGGTCAACAGTGTCAGATAGATTTTTTAAACTTGGCTCTGACACTTTATCTAGAACATCAGATAATCCAGCCGCATTAATTAATCAACATTCCTGTGTCAATGTGATTATTTTTTAGAAGAATAAAAGAAATGAAATACTTCATGCCAAACTGTTACCATGACAACTGATTGATATAGGTTTAATGCTGTACTATGATGGTTGTGAAGCTTTTAATAACAATACGACATTTTCTCTTCCACTTTTGCCCAAACTGTTGTCGCTATATTTTGTCATATTTTGTGTTGCTGTTTGATGCAGTTGTATTGTTCGTTTTATTGAGGTTTAACGTCATGTTCAAGGGTATTTTACTTCAACGGATTGTCCACTTCACACTGCACCTAGCCATATTACGGTGAAAACAGGTAGGAAACCTGGTAAAAACCACCCCCGCAATTGCTGGAGTCACAACATGTGACTCGCTCATATACCTGATGGTTGAAAGGTGGACTCCAACCCGTGAAAGGTAAATCAAAGTATGTTCGGTGCAAGAAGCGTACTCGCTACCACTGAGCCACGGCCGCGGGTGACCAATTAAAAACTGCAAACAAAATGACCAGGACAAAAGCCAAACAGTGAGATGGCTTCTTTCATTGCATCAAAGATCTACCAAGCTTTTAAAAGACATTATTAATCCATGATTGGTGCCTAATTTTTGTCATCACGGGTTGGAAAAAGGTATAGTTAGATCAAATGTTAACTTACTTTTAACCTATAATGTAAGATATATACATGCATTCATCCCAAAATAAGTAGTTTGATATGGTCAGTTTATTTCTGAAATGTTTCTTCTGGTTTTCCAGCTTTAGTGTTAAAGGTTTAAAAAAGCGATCTACCAAAGAGAGAGATGGAAAGACTGACAGACTGACATAGGAACATGTAACGACAACAAAAACATGACTACTGATTCCTCGAGCATCTATGCAAATCTTGTATATGCAGCTTTATTCTGTGAACCTCTACAATATTTCTTCTGGTTTTCCAGCTATATTGTGAATGGTTAAAAAAGAGATATACCAACAGAAAAATGGACAGACTGACATAACGACAACAAAAACATCCCTATTACTACCAAGTTTTCCTCCAACATTAGGGCTGGCCAGTGATCTGTAATTATGATTTAATCCTACTGATCCAACATCGGATGAATAAATAAATAAATAAAATAACAAATGTTACAAGTGACGAACCACTTCTATAAATAGACCAAGACAAGACAGGACAATGACAAAAAACAAATATGCCATCGTTTATGTGAATCTTTTTTTGAGTCATAAGTTTAATTTGTGATAATTACAAGTGGAAAGAATTGTCCCGGTATGTTTTATTTTGTACATGTTAACTTACCTTGGAAATGAAAAGGAAGAGAGATCGCTCAAACTGTTGTGAGCTAAATTGAGGACCCGAACACGAATCAGCCTCTTTAGAATCCTCATGAAGTTCTGTCTCTGGTAACTATGACTTAAATCCTGGTACGGAAGATTTCCCACCTGTTTATAGACATGCAGAAATTATAAATTTAACTTTTGCTTGTTTGTTTGATTGGGGTTAAACATCACACTCAAGGGTACTTCACTTAGGATTAGTAAGCTCACACGCTAACCCCTTAGCCAAGGGCCCCAAAATTACTGACAATGTAATTCATTTTTTTTCAAGAATGACCGGAAGTACTCAGAAAGCATTTAATATCCAGATTATGACAGAGATATTAATTGATAAGATTTGTCTTAAATTACACAGATATTTTACTGTTCATTTTGTGAACGTCCCTGGATTATCATGTACATATAGTTACACTGCTTGGATGAACTGATTGGGATTAACATGGTACTTAAGGTTATTCCACTCATGTGATAGACCAATGGGTGAGTCAAAACATTGAGCTAATAGAGAGAGTTCTTTATAATGCAAGCCACCACGGAGAAACCAGCTTTGTGTTTCCCTTTAGGTCAGTGCTGATTTTTCTTTTGTTTCATTGGGGCTTACCATCGTACTCAAATGTATTACACTAATATGACAGATTTTCCACACTGTACCTTGACTTATCCCTGTGGAAAACCAAGAGGAAACCTGTGATTGCCAGGGCCATAAGGTGTGACTCACATATATACCTGATGATTGACAGGCGGGTTGATCCGGGGAACAGTACATCAAAGCAGGATTTATAAGCGCACATGCTACACTAAGCCACGGCAGCATGCCAAGTCAGTGCTGAAGGCAAAAGACTCCGATCAACAAATTGCGCACAATGTCTGAAATCCATTGGTTGGTTGGTTGATTGGTGTTTTACATAATATTGTTTCACTTTGAGAGTAAGGTGCTTCTACTGATTATACATACCAAGGTATTTTTCCAGTTCCCAGTCAGAGGTTCATACTGTTGCTTCACTTCGATAGAATGGTGGATCTATTGATTTTACATACCAAGGTATTTTACAGTTCTCTACAAGAGGTTCATACTATCGTTTCACTTTGAGAGTAAGGTGCTTCATCTGATTATACATACCAAAGTATTTTCCCAGTTTTCAGCCTTGTGCTCATACAGATGTTTCTCTTTGCCTTTGAGCGAATGGTGGATCAACTGTCCATCTTCATCTGTCAAAGAATGGAAAGCTTTCTCCTTTGCTTTGGGACCTGTCATAATATACAGGAATAAATTGATTGTTCGTTTGTTCAATTGTGGTTTAATGCCATACTTAAGGTTATTTCACTCACATTGTTGTGCGCCGACCCATATGGGGGTTGGAAATCCCCCTGACAGGATTGAAAAGAAACAGAAACATCACAGTACAAACACAAGACAATACAACGACAACACAAACATACAAGCTTCCTGTTCCTCTTCAGCCCAGAAAGCACTAGGGAAACAGGGTGTGTTTGTTTGTTTGTTTGATTGGTGTTTAACATCATACTCCAGGGTATTTCACTTATATGACGACTGATTGTCCACTTCACACTGTAGCAAAAGAAACCAGTTTTGAACGTAAAGGCTATGGACCCACACAGCGATCACTTAATTGGAAATGTTTTTTTTTTGTATTGATATTTATTAACTAATCATTGTTATGAAATAACAAGTGATGTGCTTTCCTACAAAAACTAGCGTAAGAAGTAAGCGATTTCTGCTACATACATAACCTGCTAGCCGAGTAAAACATTCAGGGATCGCTGATTTGAAGGGAAGCTATGTTTCTCACCCCTCAATACTTTTCCCAGGTACAACATGTATCTTACCATTCCTGACTCTTGGGGCTTTAAGCTGATCTCCAGTGATCTCTGTTGATCTCAGGTCATGCCACACAGAGTAACAAAACTTATGTGATTGTAACTGTAGTGTAAGAAATGAAAAAGCATATTAGTATATATATATATATATCACACTGTTTATGATAAACAATTGACAAACATTTCTACTTCAACTGACATCCTCCAACAAGAATAGATTTAAAACTGTGAAATAAATAATTTATTGGATTGATAGTGTCTTTTATATAAAAAATTAAAGTTTTGAATTTCACAGTCTTTTGATTTATAAAGCTGTAATTGAAATTGAATTTTGATAAATAGTGCATATTCCAAGTTGAAAAGGGAAACATGTATAAAACAATGTCTATCAATTTCTGTATGATCAGATGGTATATATAAACATCATACAAACATATAAGAACAGAAGGAAAATACCTCCGGCAGGTGCTTAGGTTGGTGCTTGTTGTATTCATATGTGGACATCATTACCAATGGCACATCAGTTCCTGTAGTCTCAGACCTCAGTCCAATATCCTGTCCAGTTCTACTTCGAATATCCATGTTAAATCTCTTCTTTATTTTGTTTTGTTCAAGATAAGATTATGTCTTACTGGCTTCAACTATTGCTGAAAACAATGCAAAGTATTATTCAAGTTAACTGTATTTCGATATTTTATACTGAAGTTCATAGATACTGTTATTATTCAGTTCATGGCAGGTTGAACAAAATGGGTTTCATTGTTTGTACATTAAGCTGAATGACTTCAGAGAGCAGTTTTCATACATTAGCATAATTAGAGGTAACACATATTTATGTGGTAATGTTTGGGCCTGCCCAACTGAACAAAGTCTCTACTTTTGGTTGCCAAGCGGAACTATTATTATATAGTATAGGATTTAACAAATTTGCAAATACATATCTTATAGACTTGTCCCTTGTATTATACAGTCAATAGAGATATGACTTTTAGCTGAACAAAACCTTTATAAATACCTCTGAATAAAAAATGTATTTAATCTGTATGGCCCCAAAAAAATCTGTCTGGTTCTTTTAACACTCACAGAGGGATGGTTCTCAATAGAGGGAGACCCAGGTATGTCCCATCAAATCTTGTTTTCCAATTGGGAAAACAGTTTAAAATGGTCAAAAATAGAGTATATGGTTAAGAAATTATTGATTAACAGAGAAAGGCCAAAAAACGATAAAGACATGTCCAAGGTCATAGAACTTTTATTAAACAAGATATTGTAGTACAAAATATGAAATTTTGTTTTTAATGTTGCTGTTCAGAAAAAATTGGAAACAGCTTAAACAAATTTTTTTTTCTAGGCCAGAGATGATTTTTATTCCTGAAAAGGCCACTCTGTTACATGCCCAACTGGGGTGAAGAATTTTGGTTCATAAATAATAAATTTAATGTAATTTTATATTAAAAGCTGCATCATATTATCTTAATCAACTTGTGCTACAATAAATCTGATAATAAAATAATTAAATTCAAATGTGTAAATTTGTATTTTCTTTTGTTAACTCAATCTAACTGAAACTGGTCTTGACTGTAATGTTTGTTTGTTTGTTTGGGTTTTAAGGTCGTACTCAAGGGTATTGTCCACTTCTCACTACACTTACCCTTTTTCGATGAAAAACCAAGAGGAAACCTTATTACTTCTTACTTGCTTTATTTAAAATAGTATTGAAGTTGTTGAGAAA
This sequence comes from Mopalia muscosa, assembly GCA_031763545.1. Lineage (NCBI taxonomy): Eukaryota > Metazoa > Mollusca > Polyplacophora > Chitonida > Mopaliidae > Mopalia > Mopalia muscosa. The sequence goes on along the minus strand of JARFOD010121339.1, from coordinate 5,181 downwards.
AAAATAAGCTGGCATAAGTGTCTTTACCATTACCAAAATGTGTCTTTACCACAATAAGTGTCTGTGATTGTAATAATTTGTCTCTTCCATTACTTATCGCTCTTCATCTTATAACAGTAAAGATCAAGTTGAATTTTTTAGCGTGTTTTTACTGGTAGCTATTGGTTCCCAGCCCAATGGTGTGATGTTTATCAATAGTCAGTTCAAATACACAATACAGGACTAGTAAAGGACATGTTGATGTTATTATTATAACATGTGTTGCAAAATTCATACTTTGCTAATAAAATGGCTAGGCATAAAAATCTGTTACGGGTTAAAGGCTTCCTTAAAATGGTGTTTGAATGTTATACAAATACTAATATTATGTAACCTTCAGCTGAAAGTGATGTTTATAAGATAAGTACCTTCGTTTCAACAAAACTGAAAGATAATTCAAAGGGAAAATAACATAGAAATAGACTCTGTTCGAATAAAATGAGCAGTTTCAATTCAGCTATAACAGACATAACAATTCATTAACTTTCCTTTCTGTTGGTTTGAGGCAATCCTATGATAGTCTGTCAGTTGATTAGGTCGCTCTATGTGGTCGATAAGGAATACACTATCTAAGATTGAGCTTCATATCTCATCATGGCTATTGATTCTAAATTTCCTAGAACCATCCCGAGATCAGAATACACCATCACACTTACAATGCTAACTTCTGGCCTCCAGCTGCATCGGAATCAATCATAGAGCTTTGATTTGGGTCAGTTGTGCTTCCTTCTCTTTATAGCTCCATGGTTAAGCTTATATACTTAGACTTGAAATATACAGTCAATAGAGATACAACATCCGGCCATACGAAACTTTCATAAATAAGGCCTGTCTCTGAAAAGAAAATAATATTTAATCTGTAGGACATCTTACCTCAAGAAAAAAACATTCTGTCATTTTCGTTGAGCACTCACCAAGGGACGGCTCCTAACTGAGACCCAAATAAGTCCCACCAAGTCTTTTTCTCACATCGGGAAGACAGTTTAAATTGATGAAAGAATTAGTAGGGTATACTGCTGAGATATGTTTGATTTTGACGTGAAAATCAATGTCAAGTGGTCTTTTAATGGTTTGATCTTAGCTGAGAATATCCGTTCTGTTATTAATCAATTGTAATTACCCTTGCTGACAGTGTTTGCAAGAGGAATGTCCGAATTATTCAAATGGGCAAACATATAAACCCAATGTATGGGCTAGGTTGATCTTAGCCTTAAGATCATTTATAAGGATAGGTTACATGATCTAACTAACCCACAAATGTTGAAGGAAGAACTGTCGGAATGGTTTAAATCAAGTTAAGGCCATATAATTTATTTATTTTGAAAGATAAAATCCAGAATTATGGTAGCGTTCTGCTTTTTCTTAATGTAAAGAAAACTCAAGCAGCGAAGCTAGGGTTTCGGTAGATGCGGATATGTATCCAATATAATAATTTTTGTGTCTTTTAGAAAGTGAAGATTAACAGTATTTTCGTTATTTTGGAATAACACTTTCTTAGTTTGAACAAAAGTGTTATTCCAAAATAACGAAAATACTGTATCCAATATAGACTATAAAGCATATTGAGATACAAGGTACAGCTGTACGGCCTGCCGCTGACTACTAAATAACGTTGAATCCGCATGACCTAAATCCCGCGGAAGCGAATTTGGTACTGCTGAGAAATTGTTGATTTTGACATGAAAATAGACATCGAGTGGTCGCTTCATGTAGCATAGGTAGGGTTTCGTGAGGTACATTACCCCGCACGTATTGACAAGGGTTCAAATTTCGTGTTCTGTTGCATAATCAGATGCCGGAATTATTAAATTTATCGTTTTATAGTCACATAAAATCATAACGCTGGCTAGAATTTAGTGTGTTGTTATTTTGTTATTTTACGATGTACTATAGTGTTAGTTAAAAAGGATTTGAAAAAATTCCATAATTTATACCGTTACAGTGTTAGACTCCGCGCACCTTCCATTTCGCGTCTTGGTTGTCATAGAACCGCTGTCAATTGACCAGTTCGAGTGGTCTCCCTTTGATCGGATTTTTTTTTTTTTTTTTTTAGTTTTAGGGGACGATGTGCGACACATATATATTCGAGAAAAATAAACAATAAGCCTACATGTAGGACCTACATGTACCACAAAACATGTGTTGGTACTGAATTTGCGCTTATGATATCCAAATAGAATTTGTAAAGTTCTTCCGAAGTCGGAGCTGAGTTAATTCTTCGTTTTTTTTGTAGAATGTTTTCGCTTTATCATGTGGATGTTTATAAAAAGAAAAGGGGATGCAATGTTAAAGGCAAAGAGGTAGGCTAACATGAAGTGACGCCGCGATCCCAAATCTCGCAAAGTATCGCGAGCTAACACTAGAAACGTCCTCCAGGCGTCATGTCTATGTTTAGCCGCAGAGCAAAGTTAACAGTGGCAGTTTAGGATATAATACATGGGAGATGGGAGTTTGACTATCGCTACCTAATAGGCGAGGGTCCAGGGGCAGAATGAGGAAGCCTGTAGAGGCGATCTCAACGAATTTTGAAAGTAAAAGCAATTCCGTCATTTTGATTGTTCGATCTTACTTTTGCAATTTTAAAAGAGACAACAAGACCCACAAGTATATTTGTTGTCTAAAATGTCACATCAGTCTGGTAGGCAAGGATGTGCAAGAATTCTTCATTAGAATGTCATCAGTTGATAGCATTGATTTAAATAATTACTTCCGAAGAATTCGAATTTTATAACAGGACAAGTGGTCGAAACCAAATCACCCTAATACCCATTGAAACAAAAGTAACATAATTATTCAAAGAAAAGCCATGTTTTTGCTTTTGTTTTCCCCATCCCAATAATATGTTTAAAAGTTTATTAAAACATTCAAATTGACGTTCTGCATGATGAACAAGACGTTGCTGGAATGACACGAAGTATTTTCTCAACAAGTGCTCATCCAGTCACTCATAAACATAAAATGATTCCCGATACCGGTACTGACTGCAAATTGTCCTTATTATCTCTTCTTTTTTTGTACATTTCATGGTCTACGATAAGTCAATCCTTATCTATGTGTTGGATGTTTTGCCCGAAAAATATCTTAAACTATCAAATGCTTGAATTTCGCCCATAAAAAATAACGTAGGGTCCCTATGTCTATGTTCAAATTCCAGACATTTCAATCACAGAATTACATTTGAAAATACAAACTTGTTGCTGGTTTATATATAATCAAGCCATAGAAAAGAAAAAATAAACAATGACACTTTTACATATTGACGTTTGTCTGATAATTGGCCCGAAAAATACCTTATAATTTTTCAGAGATTTGCCCGAAAACAATATAGTGTAGGGTCCCTATACGCCAATGATCACATACCAGACATATACTGTTAAAAGCACACAATTGTTGATGGTTTATATATAATCAGGTTAAAGAAAAGAAAAAAATGAGCAATAACATTTCTACAGATTGTCGTTCTTGTGTGATATTTTGCCCTAAAAATATCGTAATTTGCCCGAAAAAAATAGCGCAGGAGGGGCTGGCCTCCCTTGTCCCCCCGGCCCCTACGCCTATGTATACAAACACGTGTGAACTTTCACAATATGATAGAAGACAACAACACAACACGTCTATCATATTGTGAAAGTTCCAGCGAAATAAGGTTTCATGGAGCCGAGTTCTTCATTTTTGTAGACTGTTTTCACATTATCAACACTTCCAGCGGGAAAAAAGTGGTGGAAATCACGGAGAAAAGACGAGATTTTGCCACATGGTAACCAAATGTGGATAATCCATGGCATAGCCAATGCAAATTTGTTTATGACGTGATGATTTCAATGTGATATACACGAAAGTTATACAAGTCTTTAATACATGAGTTTTTCGCCAGATATACACAAACATTTTAAACGTCTTTCATCCACGTGAATTCTATACGCCTTCACGTGAATTCTACATGGGATATTTTTCCATGTGGCTTACAGAAGCATTGTGCACGTCTAAAACATGTGATGTAAACAAGTATTGTTCTTTTACTAGCGAAAGGGAATGGAATGGAAATTAGTATTGATGGCGCATGCAGTTCTAAGTCATTAGAACTATGCGCGCCATTACTTTGCATAATTTAAGTCAGCAGTTCAATTAATGTTAAATAAGTATTGACTTAATGTTTAAGTGATTATACGCGTGTTTATAATATAAGCAGATACTGCATTAAACACTTTGTCGCAACTTTTCCTCTCAACATATTAAACTTAAAACCTGCCATTCATATTTTTTCTTTTTTTTTTTTTTCTTTTTTTTCTTAGATATAGTTATAAGAAGTCGAAATTTCACTATTTTTCACAATATTTCAAGAAAACCCCGACGAACAGGAAACAAATGAATGACTGTTTTTTGGTTCATTATTATAGTGTATTATACCTTGATGCAAAATTGGACTGTTGGCGTAAATGGTCTAAACGAAGTAGCAATTTTTAAAAAAAGGGAGCAAAAATTTACTTTTTATGCAAACTATCTTTTTTGTAAGCTTTAGAAAAATTAATTGACTTTGTATTGTTCTGCAGAAAAAGACGATTCATAGTCTATCTAAATGTGTTGCCAAGTTCACAGTAATTTATTTAGAAGTCAAACAGCGAAATATCAAAACACTATGTAGAGGGGTTAGAGTATTGTTATAGGAACGTTAATGAATAAAGATATATACATGCCGCTTACCTGCAACCCTTTACTTAGACTGTTTTTTCGTCTGTAAGGGAAGGTAGGGATTGCGTCTGTAGGGGCAAGGTAGGGATTGCGTTCATAGAGACAAGATAGGGGTTGCGTCTGTACGGGCAAGGTAGGGATTGCGTCTGTAGGGGCTAGGTAGAGATTGGTTCTGTACGGGCAAGGTAGGGATTGCGCCTGTAGGGGCTAGGTAGTGATTGCTTCTGTAGGGGCAAGGCAGGGATTGCGTCTGTAGGCGCAAGGTAGGGATTGCGTCTGTAGGGGCAAGGTAGGGATTGCGTCTGTAGGGGCAAGGTAGGGATTGCGTATGTAGTTGTAAGGTAGGCTTGTGTCTGTAGGGGCAAGGTAGGGATTGCGTCTGCATGTAAGGGTAAGGTAGGGATTGCATCTGTAGGGGTAAGGTAGAGATTGCGTCTGTAGGGACAAGGTAGG
>JARFOD010121338.1:0-28809 GCA_031763545.1 Mopalia muscosa | reverse complement strand
ATGTATAAGTATACAGAGTAGACGGTTGGTTTTTATCCAGACATTTTACTCACTGGTACAGGGATGGTATACATATTGATGTGAAAAAAGTTGTCCAGATTTTGGTATGAAACTAAATTAAAAATGGGAATAATAAATGTATGATATATCAAATACATCAATGCAATTGGAATGCAGAGATGAATCTGAGAATGCCCTTAGTTGAATTATTCTGCTATTTACAATACAAAAATTATATATACAAAAAATCAATTAACAAAAATGTTAATGTAGAAGGTTCCCCTATAGATTATTTACTTACGACAATCCCTCAGGTTGTGTGTTACCACTTGTGTTACCACTTGTGTTACCACGTGTGATTGCATTTAATTCTAATGTCCATTGATTTGTATCTTTGCTAATACTGTAGCGCTGGTATATATATTTGGCACTTCGTGATAATACGGAACCTGCGGTGTTTAATTAAGGGTTACCTGTATATTTTAGTTATTCACAAACTTACAATTCCCCACTGGTAGTCAGAATATTTTGAAAAAAATTCCGTAAATTCTGTTTTTTTACACACTTCACAAGCAGTAAGCAAATATATTATAACAGATTTAAAAACTAATAAAGTGTAATAAAGGACGAATAAAATATTGATTTTATTGATTAATTGAAAGATTGATCGATCGATCGATCGATTGATAGCTTGATTGATTGATTGATTGGGGGTTCAACTGCGTAATCTGAAGACTACTTCACTTATGTAGCAACGGATTTCCACTTCTCACTCTTCCTTGCTTAAATGCAGCGGAAACACGAGATGAAACCTCGTAAAAACTACTTCGGTGAATGACATCACGTGACTTCTTTTATGACTGAGGCCGACAGGGGGATATTTCTAGATATTTGATTGGGATTTAGTTTAGATCTCATCATGGTCATGCGAGTATTTAGTCTTATAATCTGAAATTATTCGGAAAAAAAAAGAAAGAAAACAAGTAACGACAACACCGCCAATAAGAATATATAAATGTTCAAATGTCTGGGTCGGATTACAAAAGAAGACAATACGATCTCTTCGTTCTGAATATATATTGTGGGCTTTAACACGCAACGGAGCTTAACAAGTGACAGGTGCTATTCGTGTAGACAACACTAAAAAAAAAAAGCTATATAAGATACAAGCTTTCACATCGATGACGTCAGCCCAGACTAAAATACTCACTGCCTGGTCGTATCGTTTAGACTTGATTTTGTTACCCGTTAATTTCACAAGATTACAAGCCGCCATGTTTCTGTCGGCAGTGTATATCATAGCCAGCCCTGTTCCCCCAACTGAGATGTACGGACCCTTCTCAGATCGGCTTAAAGCTATATGAAACTTAATATTTAAATAGTGAAATGATTTTGTATAATATATGTTTAATGAATGTGTGATTTGTTTATTTTTCCCACCATTTTTTTGAGTTGAAAGCAGACTCTTTTTCTCTGATTGGACCATACGAATCTTCAATCAGAGTTGTATGCATTTTCCCTAATTTCCACACCATCTGGTTGACATAAGACATAACCTTCTCCGATTGGTTAAGGGTTCTATCACCATATATCGGATCTCAAGTGCGATAACTGTTTTACTGTTGTCATTACACGTGGCGACTTCAAGTTAGGACATGCTGATGAAATCATATAACAGTTGATAATATTGATTAAAACAGTGGGAAATTTGACCAGTTGTCATTTCGTTTGTCTGGGACTCACACTGCAAACAAAGCACTTATGTAACTAGATCACACGTGATCATATCATATGTCGCTTTTCTAAAATCAGGTTTCCTTAACAATCGCTAGGGTTTGTCAGCAGTGACTTTCTCTACGTACTTGACCGTTGAGCCTGTAATCACAGCTTATCGTACGCAGCCAGTGCCCTCCCCGGCTAACCAAGTATTGGTTTCATGGGCTCAATGTCTCCCCTCACTCCCAAACACACAACTCTCGAAAGAAAAAGTACATAAAAAAACCCAAACAGTTTTGAAGCAAAACAGCTTATTCCAGCAAGACATGAAGAATGAAATATTGTGTGGGATTGACGGAGACTGAATACGCCTTACTAAAGTTAACAACTGCAGTAAATTTACGATAACTTGACTGAGACGTATAGATCCGTCTTTACATCGATCTCGCGTAATCACGTGATTCAACTTACAAGGATTTGGTACTATTTGTGTAGCTGTCATTCGAGACACTTCCTCAAAACGTTCCCTTCAACAATCGACAGCTTTTCGTGGTATCTATAGCAACCATATGTATCAGTTTTAATGTAATATGTGCAGTAAGCTTATTCGGCGTGACATGTGAAGGAGATATTCACGCTAAATATAATAAACAGGGCTTTACATTGGTATACCTTCAGCCTTATTTCTTCACCATCAAAGCACGTCCATTACAACTGTTACATCAGACCTTCAAATACCTTCTATGTATAAAAAAGAATACGTAACAAAAATCCCCCCCCCCCACCTCCCCCCCCAAATAAATATTTCACAAATTTTTTTTTTCTAATGCAACCCTCTTTTTTCCTTTGTAGTATTTATCGTTTACTTCATTCCGTTCCTTTCCTTAAAAGAAACATTTTCCTTTTTTCGGTCGTTATTGCTAGATTACATAAAATTATGTTCGGCTAGGCTCCAATCCCCGAACAAGAACAAACATCCTGTCTATATTGTTAGTATAGCGGAGAGAAACCTTGAGTAGAAATATATTAAAATGTGAAATTATAAGACAATAAATTGCAACTGATGCTTATATATAGGCATGGTGGCAAAATACCATTGACGTTAATTTACAAGTGACATTAATGTCTACGATCGACGCCTGACCTATTACATTCGCGTAAACTATTTGTACAAAGGTCAAATACGTGAGCAAGAGTAAATCTATAAAGAGATTTGTCGTTTAATATGACACATTTATTGCCGGCATACATGTTTATCCAGTTAGAACTATGTTTTTGTTCTATTTAGCCTAAACTGTACATATATATATACGACAGGGTATTTATATAGTATTAGGTTAGCATTCACAGCTGACCACTATTAGAATGTCTTCTTAATACATTTTGAGCTGGTTAAGAGACGGGGATAATCGATAAAGTAACATATATATTTCTTGTATGAGCGGTTATTTATATAATGATATCCTCATACAACACTCGTTGAGGATTCAAAAGGACAACAAGTCTACAATTAACCTTTCACGAAACTAGCGTAGGATTAAAAATGTATCAAGGTTTATTGCTTAATGCTGTACTTTGTAATTTGTAATCCGTTTAAACATGTGTTGTTTTATATTAGTTGGTATGTTACGGTTAAATATTATCGTTGGTTGTCTAGTGCCTCCGTCCATTTGGCGATGACCTATAAGCATAAGTGTATCAGGATTTCTATAACAATATCAATGTGTCCGATAATTAGAAAGGTATCGATTTAGCCATTGATTTTTGGTTTAAAGAGAGAAAATAACACACAAGAGTAAACCTCGTTATCCCGCTACTTGATAAGCTAATCAGGTTGACAAGAAACCAGTTAGTTTTAAATATTTAATGAATAAGTCTTACAGTTTTCTGTCGAACGTCGGTAAGTTAAGATACTGTATGTTTCATGGATAATACAGAAATGTATGTTTTCTACAGCCTAATGTTTTGAAGGACTATATACTATATACAACATTTATTATACTGACAAACATAAATTCAAAGCATTTAAATCATTTTTATGTTTTTTCAGAATGTGACTTTTAAAATTATTTTTTTTATACTTAGGATAACACTTTTTTTTTTATAGTTTGAACAGATTCTAGTCCAGAAAGTCTTGCAGGTTAAAACTGGTCCGGGAATCGAACCCACGACTCATGGAATCAGGCTCAGAAACGCCATTAGTAAATAATGGCCACCTAGTAGTCTAGCGACCACGGCTGTATAATCTGGCAACAGGGCATATTAAACATCGCAAAAGTAATATGGCCGTCATATGGCCCGGTAATCGCACAGTGGGTTTTCTGATTGTTTATTTTTTAAAATATATTTCAAACATTAATTCGAACCCAAAACATTAGTATTTATTTGCAAATAAATTAATTTGAGGTTTATTTGTTGAAGTTGGAAAGTATTAATTGGAAAGACTCTAATAAGTTTGATCCTATACCGGTTCTTATAACTGCTGGACACCGACTGACTCACCAGTGCAAAGGCGCTGTTAATTTCGCGTGAACCAGACCCTACTCGACATAACTTTCGCAGTGAGAATATGATGCAATTACAACTAAGAAATTTTTAAAATGACAGGCGTATATCACTCCGGAGACCTCGAAAGTACTATGATAAAATCGATCACCTGCATTATGACTTGCAATTTTTCAAATCCACTGATCAGCTTAATCCCCGTAGATATTTCAATCCTATATTTTATTTTCAGCACTTAACGCAATCCTTAACTAAAAATGCACATTCTTTAATACGCCATATGAAATTGGCTAGGTTTATTTTAATAAGAGGAATAGGTGAATTTTTCAACACATGTATATATATTCTGAATCGTTTTTTTCTGCAGAACAATAATAAGTGAATTACTTTTTTACTTAAACTTACAGAAAAAAATATTTTGCATAAAAAGTTCATTTTTGCTACCTCTTTCTCAAATTGCTACTTCTTTTACACTATTTAGTCAACTGTTCAATCTTACATCAACTTAAAATACATTATGTGAACCCCAAAACCGTCATTCAGTTTTTTCCTATATGTCCTATAAGTTTTCTTGCAATATTGGCTTAAAGGTCAAAATTCCCCAAAATGAGTCAAAATAGTGAAATTTCAACATCTTATAAATTTATCTAAGAAACAAAAACAGATTCCATTCAAGCTGAGATCAATCCCTGAACAACAAGCTAACACAAATCAACCGCATGCGGCGTCAGTGAATAAGTGCTCAATATACATTACGCGGAAACCGTTGATACGCGTTGGTCAGGCAGTTAATCCTCCCCAGGTAGCTACCTGTATTGAATTGATTGGTTAGAGTATCCTTAAAGTATTAAATCGAACACAAGACATTCCGGTCAACGATAATGTCCAGGTCATATTTACGCTGCAATGCTACAAGATTTTCCAGGCGGGTTGAAGTTTACGAAAAAATAGTCTTCTTTACGCGAGACTAGAGCGCTGTGAGCTCGGTCGAATGACCTCGATGCTTGGAAATGAGGTTGGGGTTACGAACGTTGTGTTTGTGTTGCCAGCGTTGGCCATATCACCGATAACAGAATGTGAATGTTGGGTGTTGTTAGCAGCTCGGCAACGCAGATTTGTCACCGTAGCTCGGATCGCTTGCGCGTTCTTTTTACACACAGCGAAGTAACAGTTCTACATGATGTTTCACTTCTAGCTCAGAACCCAAGCGCACTTATAAGTACTTAGACCATTAAAAAACACCATTAAACTGGAATTTAAATTAAAAGATAAATGTAAGTTTTTGTGCAACATGAGAAAAGTTTGTTAATCTAGACAGTTTTGACATTAAAATATGCAGATCACCCGGAACGACCACAGCCGTCGATGTTGCACGTGTATGTAATCGATATCCATGACTCTATCAAAAGGACGTTATAATGTAATTATACCTTTCGGATGTCTTTGTCTTGTGATATAAATAAAGGACAATTGACCCATCTGCTTAACTGTTACAAGCAGATATTGGATATGTTATAACATTCGTTTGAGGTGTCGTTTAACGAGTAAACCGCATTTTTAATCACCAAGATACTGAAAGAGCAGTTACTACAAAGTGTGTGAAAATTATCAAATTTATTAATATTCTTGTAAAATGATCATGTGTTTATGTGTGATGATCGCATGTTTAAAGTGTCTATGACATATGGGGTATCGATAATAGTATGTCTTTGAAGTCTTACAAAATCAGCTGGCTAAAGATCCGATTTAGTTTCATTTTTTTTTGTGGTTACTTATAGATTGTTTAAAGGTCCAGCATGCTGAGAGTGGGTTCGTTTACTGCTGAGTAATGTCATCATCCACCAGGCGGTTCGTGTGTTATCGAGGTCGTTAAGTAGTGTGCATAGGCTATATAGGTGATAAAGGTTTGTTCCCATGTTGAGTAAACCTTGTAAGAGCACTGAACAATATCAGACTGGTTCCTTACGAAAAGGGGACTCATTAAAGCTATACCATTGGAATGAATAGGAAATTAAGACAGACGAAAGAAATCCAAGCAGCGAAGTTTCTTTGTGTTTTCTTGTTGAGCGACTTGGATCTCGTATTTAAAGTTACTCAAGCATACCAGTATTTTAACTTCCACGAAAGGAAGTAAAAGCTGATCTAATTGCAGTATATTGAGGAGAAAGGCGTTAGATTCTTTTTACGATCTGACAAAACTAATTAAACCAGCTACGGAAAAACGAGTCATGCGTTCAAAACGATTGTTGTTCATGCTCCCTCGGGATATTGAAAATCTGTTAGTTAGTGCGTGGGCACGAGGAGATATTTATAAAAGAGTTATGTAAGGCAGGTATACACCTACTATGTAGGTGTATACACCTAATATGTCTCTTATTACACGATCAACGTAGAACACTGGTCAATAAACAAAGCCCTAGTTTTACCAAAGGCGATCTCTACGGCAAATTATTCTTTCTGAGCGATCGTTTCATGGTTACCTCGACAAGCGGGGGTAGTTTCTGTGCACAATGTATCCCCGTGCTAATCACAAGCTTTTATGAAACTTGGTACACATTGGTTGCCTAAAAGTCGACATTTGAATTAGTTTTCCCAGTCTCCATGGACTCAGTTGGCGGGGATATAGTTTTACAAAATCCAAACAAGAGTTATAGGAGTGATCTTATGGGATCGCCGCACCAGGTGTGTTCGGGTTGGCTTTCAGTGAAATACGCCTCACCTGTCCGTATCACTACACGTGTTCCCGGTACCGCCCCATCATATATCAGCAGTACTGAGAATTTCTCTTTACAGACAAATTGTTTGTTTACTTGATTTAAGGGATTGAGGTCATTTCACTTATATGAGGAAATGTTGCGCTCTTTTAACGTTGCCTCGCTTAAATACGATGGAAAACATCGAGAAAACCTTGCAAAACTATCAGAAATAATGAGGAAGATTCGTATGGTGTTAGATGTAAATGGTAGCTACTCTAGGATAATATAAACGTTAAATGCTCGCATTTATTCGTGCAAATAAAATCGTAGCAAGCAATTATACGAAATTACAAATATGTCTAAGATAGGATTTTTTTATCAATAAAATCCATCTTTAAAACTATGGGCATTGTATGCATGGTCTCAACACCGTGACTGATCTAAGAGCTGCTACGAATACGATTTACAAAAACAATAGTGAACGATCAGGTCGAAATTGATAAAATGTTCAATGACAGTGAAAATAAACCGACATTGATTTTCCTTTTATTGACAGGTTAGATGTATAACTAATGGCACTGACGTAAAACACGTCAGTTATTCTGTTCGTCAGGGATCAATACCGATGCTCGAGGTGTTTGGAGAGTGACAGACTGGTCAAATATATAGCCTTAAGATGAATCCACATCAGTACATAAAAATCGTTAGATACCTAGACCTCCAGAGAAAACATTGTACAAAAAAGTCGTGTGACCTGCCACCTCCCGATATAGTAGTTATTCGTTTGTCCAGCGCTATTCCTGCTAGTGGGGCCTATTTTATCCTTATCCGAGCTCGGGTGAGATGTTTCGTCGATTTTCCTTCCCATTTGTCCAACGTCAAACAAACGGGGCAACGGAAACGGTATTGATTTCTATTTCAAAGCGTGCATGCTGTAAATAATGACGCGAGTGAAATGTCGTAAATTCAGGGACCTTTAATCTTAAACCAATCAGTCAGTCTACGCCAATTCACGATGCGTTCAGAGCAGACTGCGGACGAACGTCGCCTGACTTTTGTATCCCTGAACCTGAATCTCATCCCCTTTGTGTTAACAGCTATAGAAAATTGCATCAACATACAGTCGATCAATTAAATCGAAAAAAAAATATAGGTTTACTGTTTATTGCATGCAATATCGATGTTTGTACAAATATGAACTGCAAAACATGTATGTCGTTGAACACGGACGACATATCAACATTAAAAGGCATTTGCGAAGTCGTTAGAATTTAAGGTCTGATTTGATAAGGTAGAAAATCCCTGAAATATAACTAGATCAAACGTCCAAGCTGATTCATTGCTGGCGAGTTTCTTAACTTTGATTTTTTTGAAAGATTGTAAATAATGGAAACTTATAGTTTTACCTGCATGCAAAGTTTGCAATTTTTGGATACAAAAAAAATTCCTTAATATAGTTACATTTTTTTTTACTCTTTTTAGTTAAATTTAGTTCTCTTAGTGATATATGGTATCAAAGGTGTTATCAGTTAGGATTATCGTAGATATTACGAAAAATAATTAGAAGTAAAGAGGTACAAAGAATTAAAAAAAAATATTAAAAAAAATATTGACTGTGTTATGTATCTTAACAATCAAGATTTAGTTTGAAATAATATTTTTTTTCAGCTATACTGAACTTATATCTAGATTTTCAATTTGAAAGCATGGATTTTACTGCTCTGTCTCTTACCATAAAGGTACGATTCGATTATAAGTAAGGATTGAATTGTTATATCTAGTTTTTTCGTGTTTAAAGCGCTGTTGGCAATAAACGGTGTTGGGAGTGAAAAAAAATTGACGAAAGAGTCATTTACCATCGAAAGATATTTCCTAGTCGGTTTAAAAAACGGTTCTCAGAATATCAGGAATTTTGACTTCAATCCCAGCTGGAAGAGTAATGATGATGAGCCCAAATCAAAGACTATATTCACAACTTGTAATCTGCATGTACATTTTTGCCACCTCAGCAGCTTTTATTTAAAAAGCTTCAAATGTACATAGGAAGGATTTGAATTTTGCTTACTGTCACTCTCCAATCCGCTTTCCTATGTACATGTGTAATAGTTGCCCGTCGTGTTGCTTCACTGCTCTGGCATAACCCCCTGGTTCATCGTCAGGAATGTTTGCGAAATAGAACAAAACATGTTTTTGAACCAATGTTTGAGACACAAGATAACAACCATATAAACATTTATCATAAATCGTAAGTAATAACAATACCCAATGTTTTTTTTCACAAGATATAAACGTATTACTTGTTTCGAAACTTTAAATTTCTATGTTCTTGTGCAACGTCAAACGTCATCACTCTTCCCAAGTTGTGTAGCTTACGTCGCACAAAGCACACATCTACATTCCCTCGCGTAGCATTAATCTCAGTGTGGGAACCGGCGCTTGACACATTGGCCTATATGCCAGTTATAATGACGTCAGTGAAACAGGGTGTTTTTGACGATTGATGTAGTGATGGACTTTGTGCTACGTCATCAACGCTAAGAGAACTTTTAGAGTGAGATGGCGTTTGGCGTTGCGCAAACAAGACGCCAACGACATATGCTTGATCCTTTGCTCATTCTGTTAAAAACAACGCGAATAAGCGTCAATAAAGACATTAAATCTATCCATTTGTTCCTCGAGTAACAGTTCACATCTAATTTAAAATGGTATAAGTTTCCGTTTGGACAAGATTTCAGACGGTGGGCCCAATGCAGAGTTATGTGAGAGCAGCAAACATATATAGGTGATTGTTTGTTTGATTTGGGTTAAACGCCGTACTTAAGGTTGTAAAGGTAACTAGGCACCTTTGACACCACTAGCAACAAACAAAGACAATATGGGACAAATAAAAGACAATCACAGGGCGCCATACAAACAATCACAAACAAATCGGCTTCCTGTTCCCCTTTAACTCTGATATCACTAGGGCCCTTGGACTAGGAAGCTCCGCCCAACCACTGCCCCTACATAAAATGTTCAAAACATCCAGTTCGTTTTAGGAATTTAGGTCATCGTTGATGTATCATGTAAGCCGTGTGTAACGGGAAATAAAAACGTACCGCCCAGCTCCACGCAGAGGTGAATGTAGAGTGGGCCTATGCTAGAGGGTGTCACCAGCAAAGGAAAACAATTATTCAATATCATAGGAGATGGACCGTCTGCGACAACCACAGAGCTGCACTGTTGAAAATATAAACCAAACTCCATAGAAACGTAATTTCGTATCATGATGGTCTTAATTTCAATAGGCCTACACGTCAAGTTGCTTTTAAAAGCATTTATTGGACTGTGGAGCAAATCGTTCGCAGTATGAAGACATCGAGTGGAAAGTCTCAAACCTATTGACAAAATTTGGAATGACAATATGATTACAGCATTCACGTACAGAATGCCGAGTTCTTCGCGTTTGAGTTTTGTCAACTTACGGATATGGTTGAATCGGCGTCGTTATTAACCCGAGGTCTACGAATTGAAGTTTCTATATGTGTTTAAAAATCCAATGGGTTTTAATCTAGAGCGCAAAGGAAATACATTAATCCAACGAACAGCCTACGCCTCGGATAGCACGTGAAGATAAGCAATTAAAAACAGGATGTATATTCATAGTATACTGTTTCCGCTTAACAGTTATATCAGCATTATATACATATCAGAATAAAAGTCAATGCGGCGTATATCTTTCTGCGAAACGCCTGCTTCCGTACGCTTTAGAAACAAACAAATCCAACGTATACTTGGTATATATTTCAAGTGACTAACAGTTGACTGGCAAGGTTTATAATGTTAATCTCACACTCATTCCTGATCCCGTTATCGACAAACCGTATGCTTCGTATGGTCAAGAGAATCTGTTTGATATATAGCAGATGACACATATATCGGTCGTGCTAGTGTTTGTCTTCGCCGGAAGTTAGCCAGGCAGGATATTTTCACACAACAAATGTAAAATGATTCCAATTTCATAGAGGGAGAAAAAAAAGAAGTATAGTAGCGATTAAAGCCGAATGCTATAGTGAGAGATAAAACAGCAAATAAAAACTGCACTTTCTGTTACTGTATCATTCAGTCTTTTGTGTGTGTGTAATTTAACATCAGTCAGATATTGCATGGCAGTTCAAATAATTCCTATAGCCCGGTTATAAATCTGCTACGATTCTCAACAAGCAAATCTACAATGTTGATGTACATACTTTTTTATAGTACAGGATCCATGCATAGTTTAAAATAGAGCTTATATATGTCATTCGATGGTAATTTCGTCGTGGTAAAACTATATATGACGGATTATATGCAGGTTATATTATTCGTACAATATAAACCGGCGGAATGATAGCCTCTTATCCACCGTACATAAAAAAAACCCAGAAAAATAAAATGGATATAAAGATTCGATAAACCTATCAGCGGTTGCACGAACTATAAAGATTTGTCATTCTTGCTAATGTTAGCGTTTGATGTCCGTGTAAGTGTATAGGGTGTCAAACCGCAGAAGCGGCTTTTTGGAATTCAGAAACATGAACGTTTTAAATTTGTTCGCGTTGGTTGTTTGAATTTTGATTGGCTTTTTAGGTATTGATCATTGTAAATTCCACATATTTTTGCAAATTATAATAAATACATTTAGACTGTATTCCACGTGCGTTGACATTTCCTACCAGTTTTAGAAGACATAGCACAGAAGGACGTTGCGAGGTAGAGAATGGCACAATATAATCGCAGAACTAATCGGAACGATGTCATTTGTGTGCATGAAATGGTGGCATATTATAAAATCCTGCATGACGAATGTTAGATTGCAAGCGTGAGATCGAGATTTGGAATTCTGGTTTTCCACTAGACATGTGGAAGCTCACAAGGTTGCTGAAATATGTTTTAAAAATCCAAAAACTCTCAACATAATAAACGGACAGCAATTATTGATATCCAAGTATAGATATCCCATTGTGCTCTTTTGAAATTATAGGTTAACATTACATTACATTTACAAAAGTAATTAAAAAAGCAAACATAAACTGAGTCATGCGTGTTCCACGAATAGAAGATTCGGTGTTATATAACGCTTGTATATATGGTGTACTTAAACCAGAAAGTCCAGGATGGGTCTACTATACGTAACACGTTATACACGGTCGGGGTACAACTACCATTTCCAAATGGACGTGCGCTTTCTGCAAGTGCTGCCGAAGGCAATGTCAGAACACAGGGACATGTGGTCACATGCCGTTCCTAGAGCATTCTAAAATATAATCGATTTTACTTCCTACGTCGAAACATTGACTCTAAGGTACACCCGAGCCTTCTTGTTTTGAACTTCTTTTCATTGCTGATCCATTGCAAATTTCTCCCAAACATTGGCGGAAATGTATGCGTGACGACCTGGCATGGTGTACGGAGAATTGTCTTAGTCTCATCCACTATAGAAACTCTCACCAGAATACGATTGTTCCATGAGAAGATATAATCAAAATCGAACTATTGCCATATATTTAAACAGTTTTGAAGGGTACCTTCAACTATAAATCCCAAAGACCCCTGATTCGATATTCCGGTGGAGGCGCGCAATTTTTTGACTCCGCTTCAATTATTCAAAATATTTTTTGTTATGATGTGCAAAGTAGTAGGCCTAGGTCAGATAAACACACGGCTCCCGCAACCGTTGCACAATCAGAGGTAACTATTAAACTTTGGATCGATGGATCTTAGAGTTGTAAGGTATAAGGTATTTAAATATAATACTGATCGATGGAGTCAAATGAAACTAGTATATAGGTAGTGCCCTGAAGATCGAGTATTAAGGGTCAACAAATGGCGGTCACTGTAAAGATTTATTTATTCTACAGCCCCATCTTTAGACTGCAATCTGATCGTGAGTTTGGCCAGTGAGAGATTGGTCAACACTATACACTCGTCAACGGAAATCAATCCGGATGAACGTCTCCTATACTGGTTACTTGTAACTCATTTGTGCCGCTATATATCTATGTATAGTCAGGTATAGACGACTGGCTTCAACAACACAATAATCTATACAAAATCGTTACGTATCTGAAAGTATAGCAAACTCATTATAACCTAGCCATATGGCCGACCAGCTGCCGGTAGAGTTATCGAATGACTAAGTATATCTGTTTTAATATGCATCTGTCGTAATTTGTTCTAGCTGCGATCAGATGTCTCTTCGATTTTCTTCCTATTCTTCCACGCCGAACCAACGGTAGTAAGGATACAGTGTCAATTTACATTTTAAAGACGCGACTGATGTAAACCATAACTGATATGAAATATTGATACAAACCATAGTCACAACTCCCAGAAATGATTAACAGGGCATGTTTAGTTTCAATATTTCGGTTTTAATAACCATTCCCCCTAAATGTTAAAAATAATTTGGTTTCTTTATAAGTTTAAAACATTTAGCAAAATGTGTAAACAATGTTCATTGACATAGACTAACGGTGGTTTTAGTTAGGGGGTGGCGGGGTATGCCTAACCTTCTGGTTGATTGTAAAACCAATAGCAAAATTTGCTGTCACTATCAGCGCGAAAAGTATTCTGCATTTGATACAATTTCTAATTATTGGTAAAGGCTAATAATCATCTAATTGCCAATTTATTTAAATGTTTGTGAAATTCGGATATATTATATATACGTACAGCATTGACAGCCAAGTTAGATCAAAAGTTAACTCAGTAGATCATCTCAGTAATTACAGGAAGGACCAAAATCAGACCTTTATATCAGATTTAAGGAACAATTTATTTTTTTTATTTTGCAGCACATGTAAAGCAAAATCTATATCTGAAAGTTGTTTCATCCCAAATCCCCACCACCCCGTGTATCTGTTTAAAAGAATATGTATCCTGGAAACAGCGAATTCATGTAAACTTTTAAATGACCAAATCAATGAATCAATGCTTAAAAAGAAGAAGACGAAGAAGGAACAGAATGTTATTCGCGCTTTCTCACGGAATTCCTGCCGACGCAACTGGTATTGCATATTCTCCGGTGTTATTATCAACATAAACTCTTAACCCTGTCTGTTTTACTGTAAGATGGAGTGACATTTCAACCGATTTTTATTGAAGCTCCGATCCGACTTACAGTCTTATAATGTGAAATGCTAGAACTGTCGAGGGAAGACGCTGAAATGAAAAGGATTTTCTTTGACGAAATGCAAACTGTCCCTTTGTGTATAAGCTAGATTTTTGCGTGCAATTTTGCACAAATATTATTGATTGCCTTGTCTCCGATCATGAAAATGGAATAAAGAGATTCGAGTTACTAAATATGCAGACATTGTCAGCGGTCTGGATATAAGCGGCTATGAATAAACCTTTATCGTTAAGACTGGTCTGTGATATATACGCGAAAACAATCGATATAATCCATTACTTACGACGAAAAGACTTGTGTACTTTAAGAAGCAGTACCCATTTAGGACCTGATGAAATCAAGAGGAAATATTGAAACTGTTTAAAGAAAGGCGATTTTCTTTGAAAAAAAAAATGTTCAGGCCCCATTTTTATTTATTATCTTGTATTTTCGTGGGTTTGGTTGAAGGACTGTGATTGTTTGATAAAGGCATGCACGCCGCTATGGCAAGCCTTTTAATCATTTCTGCCTTTATTCTACATATGTCGAATAAGTTTTGCTTTTATGTACAAATCTTTCCACATATGTGAAATTCCTTTTTACTTATGTTGAAAAGATTTTCACTTATGTGAAATAGAATTCTTTTCAACATATGTAGAAATCTTTTCAACATATGTAGAAATCTTTTCAATATATGTAGAAATCTTTTCAACATATATGAAATTCTTTTGCACATAAGGAAAATAAAACACCAAAACCTAACTATTTCAAATATCTGGAAAAGAATTTCACTTATGTAAAATAAACTTTAATTTTAGATATGCACAAAAGAGTTCCGCTTATCAAAAAAACTGAGAAAGGATTTCTTACCACAGCAAGGGACCCCAACAATGATCCTCTGTATCAATATAACAACAACAACAACAAAACATGACATACATACTGTATATATAGGTCATTGCGTGCAGACTGCCACAAGTCGAAAATTCCCATAGATTTAGCCTACAGTCAACAATACAAGACCATGCATTTTATGGCATGACATGGTTTTTGCTAGAACACACTTTTGACTCTCATCAAAATGAAGGATGACTGTTGTGTTGTATTTTAGGTATCAAATAATTTTCTATGACTTTTTTAAATCCGTTCGCCTGGTGAATTTCCCTGTATCCGTGTTTGGTGCATTGCAATCAACACTGAAGTATTCGATTTAATCTGCCTACTGGAGCGTGCAGACGTCACTCAAAAAGTACTGTAGTCCGGACAGGGCAAGGTACAGAGAGTAACAACAACACTGCAGTGACATATCACTTTTATCCTCCAAGGAAATCCTGGTATTTCGATATATACGAGTTCTGTAGTAAGCCACAAGCATTGTACAAAAACCTGACTAAAGTTTGTCTCAATTAACATGCTTTTGTTGTATATTGGTTGACTATCATTTTTAGGATCATACCAGGAGTCCATTAAATAGAAGTATTAAATGGTATATTGTCCCATATCAACGGCGTTGTGGTTTTTGAAAAGCTTTTAAAGTTTCATGTGCCGTAGACTGCCCAAGAGATGTCACGTTGCTCCATTCGGCGCATAAAAATATGTCAGAAATGACTGACGAATCGTGCATTAAATAGTTTAAGCTATAAATGTGCCTTTATTTTAAAAAAAATCGCAAGTTGCGAACAGATGGCAGCTGCTCTTTTGCATATCCCTCTTTTAAATAACTCATACAGATACTGGAAATACTCATTGTTAAATGGAAATACCAAAAGTGGCTGTATTTTGTATTCAACTGGATTTCCCATGATTCCTCAGCCGAGGCCCTCAGCCAAACTTTATACACTGTACGATAGCCGTACGAAGTTTATTAGAAATTACCCAAATATCATTGGCATAAGGTACTGCGACGTTTCACACTATAATTCAGATCCATTTTTGGTTACTCAATGATTAGTGCTGTAAAATTACGTGAAAACAGTTTTCTTAAGAAAATGTTAAAACTGATATTCATGGTATACCTGTGTACAAACGAAACACTGATTCAGTCCTCTATTGATCTTTCGAGAGTGCAAATCAACCAAGAAGTAGTTCTCATCTTTATTGACAATTTGGCGCTAGCAAATAACGGTACAGACTTTAATTGATTCGCTCATCAAATTCTCCGGTCTGAATCCCGATGGACTAGAAACCGACAGACTGGTTAAATCTAGATCGAGTTGCGGTTATAGTTCTTTAGCACTTTTTGCGTTGTTTGTCGATAATATCGATAGATATAATATATACCTAGACTGTGGCTCAGCTAGTAAGGGCACTGGCCCTGCTAGAGAGACACGAATCCCTAGACTGTGGCTCAGCTAGTTAGGGCACTGGCCCCGCTAGAGAGACACGAATCCTTAGACTGTGGCTCAGCTAGTTAGGGCACTGGTCCTGTTAGAGAGACACGAATCCCTATACTGTGGCTCAGCTAGTTAGAGCGCTGGTCCTGCTAGAGAGACACGAATCCCGTTGGAGGCAACCAAAATGTCCTTTTTCGGCATACAAAATATACATGCGCTACATGTTTATCAAATATTTTTTGTTATACTATGTACATGGTCATTACCTTATGTCAATAACTCTGCAAGTTAGGCCCCTACCAGTGACGACTCAATATTAAGATCTTTTCAGAAACATGTCTCTGTGATTGTATCTACAGTATGATTGATTATTTGATTGATAGGTGTTTTAAACCGTGCTGAAGGGCCCTCCACACGACGGTGTATTCCAACAATAATTGACACAGGCACAATCGAGATGTGAAGCGTTTCTATGATGTTGTAAAGTTAATTTTCCTCCAGTGCTTAGCACGAAAGACAGGTTTGCTCTTCGTCAAACAAACTGCCCTTATCCAGAGGGCACCGAGAATGTGAGGTATTTTATAGTTGTGCGAGTAATTGTTATAAATATATAAAACTGCGGACAACCAGCCGGAATTGTCAGGAAGATCAGCTCACAAGTCATCACCAATATGCCCTGTTATTTGCAATACTCTCGCCACTCGGTGTTGCGACGAAACTTTCCCATGAAATCAATGGCGAATAAACGGAACTACGAACATAATATCGATTTAATTTTCCAACAACTCACATTCTGTTAACCATTATTGGGATGGAATTTCGCAGGGGCATTTAATCTCTTTCTAATTAATCAACCAATTGATTGCAAGCTTGATTGGCTGATTGGTTCATTAGTCGATTGGTTATTGATTGATTGATTGAAATTTTATTGCTCGATTGATTGATTGATTGATTAATTGGCTGGCTGGTGGTTTGAATTATTGATGGAAAATATGTTTGACATCGTGCTCAAATATTCTCATTATACGAAGTTGATGCGCGCAAACCACTGACACGCAATTCTTACACTCCCATAATAGTGCTTGCTCAGAAGGAAAATAATGACTTTTTGTGTTTATAAGTAAAGGCAGGACAATTTAGAACTTGAGGTGATAAGCCAATTGATGACCAAAACAAAACAGAATACGGATAATGACCTCCTTTTGTTCTATTTGTTTGTTTGATTGATTGGAATTTAAACCTACGCTTAAGGACATTTTACTTATGACGGCGGTGTATTCCATCAATAATTGACACTAGCACAAAAATAAAGTGGTTTGATAATGTGAAATTTCCATTAGCATTCCTACTCTTTAATGAAACTGTCCTTAGCCAGAGACTTTGTTTAATTGACATAACCTGGTGATTTTACCTACAGCAGAAAAATATCACAAATTCTGAACTTCAAATATTTTAAAATATTGTAAACATAGAGTCACTGATCTGATTGACAACCAGTTATGATATAAACAAGTGTAACACACTGTTGTTATCATTTATGTTGGAGTGGTTATACCTTTGTATATCTGTGTTATGTTAGTTCCGATCTGATACAAGGTCATATAAAATATCTGATTTGTCACGATATTGAACCAGGAAGCCAAATCACTTATGTTGTTTTATTATAGTTTGATTATTGCAATGTGGAATGGGCGGATGTGAGGAGGAGATGTTTGTAAAAGTCCAATTGTTACATCTGACATCATCATTGTGGAATAGGCGGATGTGAGAAGTTCATGTTTGTGAAAGTCTAGTTGTTTTATCTGTATCAATTAACATTGCGGGATGAACGCATTTGAGGAGGTCATGTTTGAAATAGTCGAATTGTTACATCTGCGGTCATGTTTGTAAATGTCTAATTGTTACACCTGACGTCATCATTGTGGAATGGACGGATGTGACGTGGCCATGTTTGTAAAAGTCTAATTGTTACATCTGACGTCAGCATTGCGGAATGAACGGATGTGAGGAGGTCATGATTGTAAAAGTTTAATTGTTACATCTGGCCTCACCAACGTGGAATGTACGGGTGTAATATCTCAATTACTATGCCTTCATATCTAAAAGTGTGTAAAGAATCAAAAGAAACGGACGAATATTAATCTGACGAACCTTTTTTTCTGAAAACCAAACAAAATCATCGGAGTTAGTTAGTTGTTTAATTTGGATGGCGCATGCAGCCTGCGTATTATGATGGTCTTTGCGCGCCATTAAAATCACCAGAGACTGGTTGGTTTGCCCTATATCTGGGTTTTGCACGGTTTATTATATTATATCATGTAAATGACCATGAGGCAGCCTGCGGTTTGATGTATTATGTCAACTTAATGACTACACGGCAGCCAACGGTTTATAATATTAGGTCTCTTAAATGAGCGTGGCAGCTCGATATTGGGAAAATAGAGCACATTGACGTCACTAACGAAATGAAATAAAATTATACAAACCAGACAGAAGACGTAAAACGAGAGGGAATTAGATTAGAATAATTGCGCAAATTACCAGTTGTGACGCCATAACATATCTACATTGTGTTGCACTTACGTTCCGAGAGCCCAGGGGCACATGGAACTCACATCAAACAACCCAATCTACTGTCTCACTCTAAACAGTCTCTGGCAGTCATTCTAACATTTATCCATGTATCATTTATAATTAAAAAAAAAAAAAAAAACATTATTGTTTTTGACAAAACCAACGTTTGGCTCATCTTTCAATGCATGTAGCCCACAATAGATTATACCGCAGATATCGCAGGACAAAAATGTATAGAGTTGCACGAATCCTGACTCGAAGCAGCTTTAACGATTGTTGAACATCATCAAGAAACAATATACAGTATCTTATCTTATTATATATCACGTAATTGTACTCCAGTAAGGAGAAACAGCTTATATTGAGACACAATTCAGGTACATGTCACCGATTCAACGCAATGTAAGGTTTACTTGAAAGTAAAAAAATCCATTAGACAGAGTATGCTTTATTAAATTTATAACATACTTATTCATCCTTTTCAACAGAGGCTGTATTCAGCAGCCGGGATTTCTACACGAAGTGCTTCAAACAAAATGGTTGTCAACAATTAATTAATAATGTTACCATTTTCAGCCGTGTGTATGATGATTTTTGTATTATATGGCTGGTATAACAGAACATATCGGCCTGTAAAGACCCTGAAATCACACCTGCTTGTCAGCTTTACCTTGATTTTGTCGGAATCGTAAATGTCCTCTATGATGCGTCCTTCTGCAATCGCTAGGGACCCAATTAATTTCCTATTATATATTTAGAAATGTTGATTACACGTTTTTGATAAAATATAGTCTACAACGTATCCCCAGTGCAAATCGTGCTGCTTATCCTCAGGGCTAAACGTGGCATAGTTCCGTACCTCCATAGATTGAGATTATGTCCGCGTTTTTGTGTGTTTGTTTTGTTTTTCTTTTAAGGTATGCAGGATTCGGCTACCTTTACTAGAGCAATTTACAACTTCGCAAAGCACGTAGCGGCTATATCTTCGCACAGAATTCTGTCTTAATAATACTCCCTATTAATTTCAGTTCCAATTTCACATTTTGGATGCAGATATCCCGATCAATAAAGGCCTCGACAATATTTTGTTTGTCGTTTATAAAAGCGACGATGTAAATTCCCCGTATTGCATTGCACGAGGCCGTCGAAACTGGAGCCATTATCTTGAAGCGACAAGCGAAATCTCGGGTAAATCTGCTGGGATAAATGTCCGAAACGAAGTGTAATAGACGTGGCCTATAAATAGAGTGCCCAAGTTAGTTCTGGCAAGTCATTATCATCAGGGTCAATTGGCTAGAAGATAAAAAGCTAGAGATGTTGTCCACGGCACGACACCACTTATACGCTGGACGCATGCATGCCTGGGAATCGGCACGACGTCCACATCATTTCAAGCCAATTTAATTACAGACGACAAACACGAACCAATACGATTTGGTAAACGGTAAATCGAATGCAGACCGTTATGAAGTTATCTGAACAATAATTTTATACCGGTGTGTACACGTTTATTGCATTTAACTGCCCTTGTGGTGCAATGATTGACAGGTGTTCATTATAATATGCTCGGGCGGGCGTTTGGAGAAAGCTCCCTGTTGGGTGGGTTTCATCTTTGCTAGCCAAGAAATTTATTCCGAGCTACTCTGCATTAAACCCTTGGCAGATAAATCGCATATAATCGGACCCGGCTTTCATGCGATTGATTGGATGCGTGAGAACCTCTACGCAACCATTGGATTTTGTGTTACGAGAGGACCATGCTAGTAAAAATGTCAACGATATTCAATAAGGAAAGTTGTTGGAGTGTTGTCGAAAAGAGGATATGTTCGGGAAATTCAACCAGCTGTCAACAAATTGTCAAAACTGGAGAATCACATTAAACTTATGTTAACTTTAAACTTAGTAATTTTTTCCACCAGGGGGCGTAGCTGTGATTCTATTTATATGCAATGAATCTGCCAAGAGTTTTAATGCAGAATATCTAGGAATAAAACTCTTGGCTAGAGAATATATGGGCTGGTCTCTGAGCTCTAAAAGGTTACACGTCGAAAAACGACCAGTTCGGCGCATCTTGTTTTTGGTTGTTGTCGTTGACGCTAGGGTGGTTTCCTTCACACAAAAGGGAAGACACTCCGTTATAAGAGTGGATACGGCATGAAACCCAATCAACACAAAACAATGTACTCAGACATACATAGGCCTACTTCTTCTCTTATTAAACACATGCATACATTTTATGTTTTATAACTATACGTGTAATCGAGTTATATGCATCATTAACAATAAGCAAAAACTATTTATATGTCACAAATTGTCCCATTATAATACGAAACATAGTTCGTACAAAATTGCAATTTAAGTGAAGTCAGCCTCTGTGTTAATGTTAGGATCTAAAATGTCAGATTATGAATTGCTTTAGGTATTCAAATGTAAGAGCTCGCGAGTCATATTCACCTCTCACTCTCGTCATAAAGTCCATATTTATTAGCTCAAATTCCTTCCAAATCATTTCTCACTGACAATGGTTAAGAATCAAGTTTAAGCATTGATAAACATTAAACGTAAATCCATTGGGCTAGCATGTTATGTGGATTTATACGTAAATGTGATGATTATTTAAAGGCGGGTTTCAATCATTTGTATATTTCAGGAAGGGGGAGGGGGTATTATAACAGAGACTGACCCGAAGCACTACAATGGAACCATACTTAAGAAAACTGTATTCGCAGTTTCTTGAAACTTGTCACTGTCACTTTCACGCTATTGCCGAATTCAGCATACGTCATTTTCTACTGGTGTTTTAACGAGACATTGATAATTTATATTCTGAAGCGAGTTTTCAGAGACACTTATATCTCATGTCGATGATTTTTGATGTGCAAATTTGATCTCCTTCAATCTTTGGAACTTGGATTGAATGAAAACTTCAGCGGGTCCCGGCTTTAGTGCTAGATGCTTTTCTAATCAGAATCTACGGTAGCATAATGAAAAGTTGAATGATCTGAAACTCCTCAAACATTGAGTTGATATGGTTAGGAAGGGAAATACGTACGTAGATCATTCGGGTGTGCTTATCTCTAATCCAACTGCTGGCTAATGCAATAAAGATATCAAACGTTAACTGTAAGAAAGAGGTCATCTAAAATCACGGTGTGTTGTAAATTTTCACGAAAAAGCTATCTTTAGAATCAGATATTTCCATAGGATCCGTAACCGGATAGAGGTGGCTCGGATATTAGGCGACTTTAAAGAAACTTTGTTTTCTGTATAGCATAGTTTTTGCCTTGTGTTGATCTTTTATCAGGTTGGCGTGTTGGTACTGTAGGGGATGTAAACCGATGCATTGCTGAACAGAATAATATTGAACAGTTTGAAAGACATTAAAAGTAATTGTGCTTTCAGTTGTGTCCATCGTCTACGAGGCGAAACGCTTCTTATACATGTAGTTTTAACGGAATGGTTATCGGAGTAACACATGCATATTACTAAGCGGAATGATTTACATCTGTATCGCGTAGGGGCGATGTGAATACGACGAACTTACTCACATCGAGTATGGTATCGTTAATGTAAACAAAGTTCAGCGGTCGAAAGCCGTTACACTTACAGCGACTCATGCTCTAGCCGATCCCTCCAGAATATTTTACGGCTGAACAAATCCTTCATTGCGGCTCTGTATATAGGGTGTTACCCAGCACAACTAATGGTCTATTTTATATTATTTTTCTGACCTGCGTTTGGCGCCTAGCAGCAACCCCTCCTTTGTTAGTTGACGCGGAGGCAAGAACTCGAGGCTCCGGACACGCTCTGTTCAGTATGATAAGCTGTGAATGACGATTAAAGGTTAACTTGGGAACAAGCAGAGAAACTCTCAGCTGTCAATACTCGACACCGGCAAAATTTCAACATGTCTGGCGAATTGGAGACCTACAATATCTATTCTCTTTCCGAGCTATCTGTATAGTTAAATAGATTTTTATGTATTGTGCGAACATCAGTGAAATGGACCTGGAAAACCTAACTCTCTGTTGGTAATCTCTTACACACTAACATTTTACATGAAAGTTGAAGACCATGTGTGAATATCACCTATTTAGGTTTTGAACGACGTTTAGAAGTGGGCTAAAATAATTATACAATTTTTAGATAAGCACTTATTGTCACAAAACAAGAAGTGGTTATCTAAAATAGTATAATTATATCCTCGATTTGTATGCGCACGAAATACCATGATAATGAAAATAATGGCGAATCTCCGTCCAAATTAATTTTCATACAAAATTTAAGAGTTCGCTTTTCGGAAGATGTAAGCCTATTGTAAGACGTCGGTTCGCAGACTTGTTTCCCTTCACGTGTAAGCTACGTTTCTTTGCATGGCGGTACTTACTATCTGCTGCCTTCACATGGCCAACAAACTAAGATATTCTTCAATATTCCTCAGGGGTGTTCAATATGGCACATGTCATAAAATGGCGGCCCAAATAAACTGCCAAGAACAATTTCATAACAAAACCCACAGCAAAACAAATGATTGCATTCCACCCCAAAGCCGAAACGACATCTAAGAAATTTATCGGAAAAGGACCTCTTGATAAAAATGAAAACGCGGTTCATTAAAACTATACTTTCACATTAAGGGAATTATAAATTAACGGAAATGAATTTGACTTTAAGCAGCAGCTTTTCTTTGGGCTTTCGGGTTTATCGGATCTGGTATTTAGAACTACGGGTTACTCAAGCATGGTCAGAATAAATCACACACGCATAGACTCATTATTGATGGGTATATAATGGTTAGACTGCTTGACACGCTTGTTTCTTTCGACTTGTCGTGACAGAAGTAATTAAACTAGCTATGTATTTAAAGTCCACGGTTGTTTAATTTTTCTACTTGATATTGTGAGTGTTTTGACGGTGGAAGTGAGGTAGCGACATTATGTAACGCATGTGCTTGTCGCTGTAGGCAAAGCTGAACAATGTGTT
Source organism: Mopalia muscosa (assembly GCA_031763545.1). Classification (NCBI taxonomy): domain Eukaryota; kingdom Metazoa; phylum Mollusca; class Polyplacophora; order Chitonida; family Mopaliidae; genus Mopalia; species Mopalia muscosa. The sequence goes on along the minus strand of JARFOD010121338.1, from coordinate 4,870 downwards.
GTTGAGAAATTCTATATCACACAGTTTCAACACTGTAAGAATACAACCATATAACGCAAAAGTTAGTCCCGGGTGAAGGAGACAGTTCTTGCGCTGACTGGAACCCTACACAGGGTCACGTGAAAAGTTTAAAATAAACATGGCCGCGAGATATAACCCGGATACATTTGAGCCGGTTTCCTTAACATTTCCTCAGATATTCAACCGAATTTGAAAACAAAATATTTATGAAAAATTTATGCCGTTTGAAAGATAATTTTACTGAGTTTATAAACGAAAGCCAATGTTGGTAATTTTCTTTACTAAAAGTGATTGTTATTAAGAGGATAATACGTTTCAACGAAAAAGTCTAATTTATATATATATTTATATTTGTACATACATATGCTGGATTCGATTTAATGTTAAAAAGGAGTATCAGGTTAAGTAACAATTAACTTGACAGCTGTGGTGAATAGATAGGTCCGGCTATACACGCGAGCTCTCCAAGAGGAACATCCTATTTTCAAAAGTATCTAAAGGAACTGTAGTACTGTACGTACATTGCTTTAACATTGAGACTTAATTATATCTGAATGTAACGTCCTATTAAGTTTTTATTACAAGAAACTGCGCCAACCATAAGAATAAAATGATGCAGCATGTTTTCTAGTATTTATTAAAATGAATCAGTTTAAGGATTTTGTATCAAAGGATGACCTTCTGGAACTAGTAGTATTCACCAGCACCGATTTTGGTAAACGTGTGATGCCATCATGAAATTATTTTTTACCATAATTGCATTTAAGGTACGTAGTAGTCCAAATAGCAACCATAAGGTTCGTACCAATCATAGCGCCAGTTCTTCAACCCCCCGCCCCCCATCCTGCATCGAAGAAGAAGTAACAGAAAAAACAATATCAACAACGACAGAGACTGCTGTTCTTTGTCCAAAAAAGTTAAGCATAGAAGTGGGCTGGTCACACCCATCAAACGAGCCAGACGATTTTATATTTTCCATTTGAGATGTCGGGCACATCCAGCCTTTTAAAGTTATTTTCACTAATATGCTTTACTGTCTCCTGTCAGAGATCCGTAACCATGTTTCTTCGTCGCATGGATGAAAAAATGTTTGGACCAGCTCTGGTGTTCATCTTGCCCCCTTCACAACATGATAATTTTATACTTTGTCTATAAGGTTTCTCGAAAACATTTGGTCGTATGTTTGTTTGATTGGGGTTTAATGCCGTACTTAAGGTTATTTCACTCACACGACAGTGTTCCACACTAATCGGGGAATAGCTATGGTAACACCGTGGAAAGTTATTGATAGTCTAGACTACCAGAAAACATTAAAGATTATAGGCCATAGGAAGTCTGAATAGTCCTGAAATCGAGGCTAGGAAGATTAAACGTTTTGAACAGTTCATAATTAGTTCGACAAAATGTAAAATTTTGTTGAATGTTTAATAACGTGTTGATGACAATTTGTCTCATTTGTTTAAATGTTTCATTTGATACCGCCAAAGCGGAACAAACGGATATGAGAATACATTTGTAATGTGAGTGCGTGTATATGGGAATCGCTGTCCATACAAACACGACACAATAACACTTATATATGAAAATAGAGTGGTTGATATACGCCATCGATCGTTATTATCTTACACTAACGTGGGTACTTTTAGTTGCTCTTTCCACTTTGGCTATTTATGACGTAAGCAAGAGGAATTCTGAAAACTGATATAACAATCGAGATTGACCTTTCCGTAAAGGCTCCCTCTATGAGTGATACAATGACTTGAATACGTGCGAGTTTCGTCAATGTGCGGATTTGGTTGAATGCTCGTGATTACAAGACAGCTCTCTGTGCACTTAAGTTTGGATGATGAAAAGAGACAAAGAATAGGTCTGAATCCAGTAGGGAGAGAACGAGTGTTAATCCGGCGAGCAGCTCACGCCACGTCTAACACGTCACGATTACAGCTTTGTAACCGGATGTATATGTATGGCAGGCCTATCCCATTTCCGCTTTGTAGTTTTATCGCCCTTTTACGGACGCTGAACAAAATAATCTTAAAACTGATTGATTGAGGCTGTTTATCGGAAGTTTACTCCGTACCTAAGGTTAAGTCATTAAAATAATGCAGAGACAATCCAAAATGTGAATCAGGGTAACATTCCTGTCACGACGGCAACAAAGAATAACAATATAAAAGACAAGTCGCGAAACATGATGTAATTAGCAAATTGCATACGTTTGTAATGGTAGACTCCACAGCAAATCAACGTAGAGTTAACCATAAGCCCAGGGAGCATCTGAGCACTGGAATCGTCCACCTGGTCTGACGATTGGCGGTAGGCCCTAACAACGCCGCGTGTTTCGTAACGCATTCCAAATTTTCTGAATGTCCGCATTTATTAACCAACGTTAGCATCACTCTATTTTCCCGGGTGCCTATAAAGGGACAATTATAGTAAATTTATAATGAATTCATGCTGGTTAAAAAGTGATCGATTCATGCTTCTATATGGACAATATCCTCGCTTATATGATTGATCTGTCCCACATAGAATGTGGTGGAAAGCAAATGATATAATATGAGAGGATCAGAAAGGATTACAAGTCTTTATTTTTATTTTCATTAGGATACAGGAAGGACTGTACCGACGGATAATCATCTTTTTTGGCTTACCATGTAGTGATAGTCGTAGATAGAATGTATGTTGTAGGCCTTCTAATGGTCGCCGGGTTTTAACGCGTTTGATGAAAGGAGAAATATAAAAAGTAAGTAAGCAATCAAAATAAAAAAATAAAAAAACGATTTCCCTATCTGAAACAAATAAAACAAAATCACACTCCACTATCCACTTAAAACAGGTTTTCTAAACAAACCTACTATACTCGCCGAATCTGAGTACAACGCTCATTCAGATGCAGTGAAATTATTTGAATCACGGCCTTCAACCACAATCAAACAAACAAACAAACTTAACATAACTTGAAAAGAAGGTATACCGTGAAATGAGCATCCAGGGACTGGAACTACCAATACCCGTGCCTAGGGTCTGTTCAACAAGTATCGTGAATATCAAAGCTATAATATCAATTTCACTGTGGTCGTCTGATCGAATTATATCAGTTTTTTATGTACCGTGTGAACTCCGTAAGTTGGGGGAAAACTTGATTCCTTTATTATAATCTATGCGCTATACAATACACCTGAAATAGAACAGATAAACTATAGCTGTGCGGATTTACGGCGGACAAGCAAAGTACGTTACACTAAAAATCCAGGAACGCTGTTTATATATTCACCAGTCAAAAGGAGGCCTTATCTTTCGCGCAATAATGTGCAATTAGACAGGTGACCGCATTGACAAACCTGTTTAAATCATAGAACTACGACCCACAAATATGTACTTCAGTTCGTACTTACGTCAAACAATTAATAGCCGTACTTGAAGCTATTATTTCTACTCTTTGTGCTTTTTGCCTTTATTACTTCAGAATAGAGTTTTTGCTGTCTATATCAGGATCAGCTGTTGAGACGTTTAAGCTCTGTCGCGTGTTTAAGACCACGATGAATAATCAAAGTGACGAGACTCTATATGACACGTACAGCAAAACGAAAAATGTCATCGTCTGTTGTAATCTCACCAAATAACTTATACTAGCCATTGTGTTCTTTTCTTCCGACAAATGACTGTCACCTGACCGAGATAAGATCGCAACTTCATGGCACTAATACTATATCACGTGGGGTTTCTAATCCTTGAACTAGCTTTATCATAATGTCTATCTGGTAACATATCGTGCAACTATTATTATACTTTATAAAGCCGGAAATTAAATCATTTTCCTCCCAGTTAATTTTATTAACTAACTAACTAACTTACTAACTAATTATGAATTAGGCGTATTATACCTTGCTTTATAACGACTGGTTTTCTATAAATAACAAAGATTTATTTCGATAGCTGCATATCGTGCAACTATTATTATACTTATAAAGCCGGAAATCAAAACATTTTCCTCCCAGTTAATTTAACTTACTAACTAACTAACTAACTAACTAACTAACTAACTAACTAACTAACTAATTTACTTACTAACTAATTTACTAACTATGAAGTAAGCGTATTATACCTTGCTTTATAACGACAGGTTTTCAATAAATAACAACAATAAAAAATAATAATTTTGATAGCTGCATATCGTGCAACTTTTATTATACTTATAAAGCCGGAAATCAAAACAATTTCCTCCCAGTTAATTTAACTAACTTACTAACTTGCTAACTAACTTACTAACTAAATATGAATTAGGCGTATTATACCTCAGCCTTGCTTTATAACGACTGGTTTTCCATAAATAACAAAAAAATTCTTTTCATACATGTAGCTGCATTACAATGTGAGACATGCAATGAAATAGTAATATACGTGTAAGTTAAATAACTCGTCACACTATCGAGATTGTACGCATGATCTGAACCCCGTAAGAAATAAATAGAATTTTAAAACTGATTTCAACCACATGCTATAGAGCTTGTTGTGAAATGGCGAAACTTGTGTTTCATGACGTTATTTCAATCCTCTTCGAAATGTCAGTATAAATAACCTTTGTAGACACAGGGTCGTTTGCCAGTACAAGCTGTATTGTTGAGATGAACAACTGTTTAAGAGTCATACGCTACGCTTAACCAAGTAAGTCACGGAAGCTGTCCTGTAAAGGTTTGAGAAACTATATTCAGCCGATACGTGGTACCAAAAAATGGATTTAAAAAACCCACTTAAAAACATCAGCCCTTATTCAATCCATTTATTCATTCGTTCGTTCTCGACGTTCACTCATTTTTCTGTCATGCATTACGCGGAAAGGGGGGAG